>OZ023163.1:26046251-26198751 GCA_963678695.2 Diplodus puntazzo
AGCACGCAGCTACAAAAGGAGTCGGTCTCACCTGATAGAAACCGACGCTGCTGGCGGTGAAAACATGTTGACGCTAAAAGGCGAAAAGAAACCTCTCGTTCACTCACTGACCACCGATCTGGTGAAACTGATCTCACCTGGCTCTGCTTGCTCATGTCCGGTAACATTCTGCCTCACATCAGCATAGTCATCATCACAATCAGCCCTGAGTGCTCCATAGATCAATCAGCCTTCTGTTTTCAGCCACTGCTCACCCACTTTTTCTTACATTTTCCCAGCAGCTCAGGGACTCAAACCATCAAACATATGGCCTCAATCCAGCTTGTGTAGACTCCAAGTCAGGGGTGTAGTAAAGGCAATATCCATTTAAACTCAGATTATGAGGAATCTTTAAATCAGCTCATTTGACTGGAATCCTGATGAGGTAAATCCTTTAGTATCGATTATGTAAAACCATCTGATGAAATATGAATGTGAATAAATTCATTTAACAGTTGACGTGATGCCAAGCAGAGATCACAGTTTCCCACAGCCCTCCTGGAGATCGGAGCTGCGTCGGACAGACTGCAGACCTGCGTCTGCTGCGGGTTATTTTGCACTTAATCATTAGCGAATGCATTTAATTTGAAACTTGTTTTTGGTTTTGCCTGCAGACGCACAACAGCTTGCACTTGTCGCCATGGCGACCACATCAAGACAACATCGCTCAGCCATTCATTTCCTTTTCCCATCAAAGGCATCTGGCTCTCACTTTCTTCCCTCTGTCACGCCCTCCTTCTCCGTCTCCCTTTTTTCCCTGCATTCCATGTGGCAGCCCCGACATACCTGAGCCCGTCTCAACAAGTCGGAGCCGTCGTCGGCACGTGTGCCAGGTGGGTGAACAGGTATCCTGCACTGCACTGCAGACTGACAGCTGGTAGTGATGGACTGTAACTAAGCACATTACTCTAGTAATCAACCTAAGTACAATTTTGGTGCTCTTCACTGAAGGCTTCCATTTTCCACTACTCTATATTTCCACTTCACTACATTTTCAAAGGAAATATTTGTACTTCTTGAGAGCCAAAGTAGCATATTTTACATTAGTTTTTACATTAGTTCATTTGATCGGCAATTTGATTTATAAAACACTGACTCTACAAATCAGAAAAATTCTACATATCGGATACAGGCCGATAATTGGCCGATATCCCAAACTATATGATATAAACACGAGTCCAAGGAAGTGCAGGGAGTAGACAAGTCACCTTCCTGTTGTGGCATCTTCCGAAGTATCCACAAGATTGAATGATACTCTTGATACTTTCAATCAAGTACTATTCCTATGGATGGCATTCACTTTTACCAAAGTCATACTTATGACAACACCTTAACCGTAACTAAAGTCTGACTTTTGGGTACTTTTTGCAACACGTACAGCGAGCCAGGCAGCAAACAGCTGAAAACCACTCAGTCATAGGAGGTGTGGCATTACAGACACGTCTGAGGTGTACGCTTGCTGTGTGTTGGCGGGCAGAGCCATCTATAATCTATAACTCAAATTAAACTTCCATCAAGACAGTTTTGGGAACACCCAGATTTAATCAAAGACAGCACGTTGTTGATACAGCATTTCATTTAAACACTTGACAGCGGCCGCCCGTTTATCTCTGTTTGACACTAAAAATTAATTAATTTTCCCTTTTTTAGTGTTATGATGCCATGCTGCTGGCTTGTGCGTCAGACACACGGATATTTATTGGTTTGGCTCCTGGCTACAGACGGATAATTGGTATTTCCCCGCTGGCGAAATGCATTTTTAATGTTCATGGGAAGATTTTTTCGCTCACAAGTTGTTTATCTCTGCTACATGACATAGCAAGCTGATGATACTGGTTTTGATCTGGCATTTACTTATGACTAGAATTTGCTTTTGCATATTTTCCCAAGAGAAGTATTGATGAGCTATGAGCTGTGGCACACAAATGTGGTTAATTTGAGCCTGTTTTAAATCTGTTTTAAATTAAAGACTTAATCAGACAAGATCATTTCCACTAATATCCCATAACTGTTTCATTACTATCTGTATTTTTCATTCACTATTCATCTGTCGTCTGTTGAAAGGAGTACTTCAATTCAAACAGATTTCTACATAACTTGGATGGAAAATACACCCCATCGACCTCTGGTCTGGATCCGGAAGGGGAAACCCAGGAATTTTTTTCTTCATTGCTTCCTAATTTCTCGGGGGAAAAATCTTGATTTTAAAAAATTAAGCATACTTAGGTGGCAGGTATCTATAATTTGATGCAGATCCACCTAAAATTCTGGATCTAGCTGATTCAAACATGTTTTATTCTGTGTTGGATTCGGTGCGATTGAACTAAAGAGCATTCTAGTTCTATGACTAGCTTTAAAAGCTTTGACTTGCTGTTTTGGTTTGTATCCTCATTATCTTACAGAAAGTGCTTTGCAACTTTAACTTGGTGTATAGGTGTATTAAACAATTATAATCAATGGTTGTACCAAAAATCCCACGGCACACCTGGACTTCCCTCCTCTGTTGCTCTTCCTGAGCTTTTTTCCTCTTTTGCCACTGTGACTTTCTTTTAGTTTGTCTTGTCTGATATGAGTGCCTACGGACAGATTGTGTGTCATACTGTACATATATTCTAAAGCCCCTTAGTCAAAGCATGATATGTGATTCTGGGCTCGATATTTAAATTGAGCTATCGGTTTACGCCGGTTGAGTGCGATGCATTCAGTTTCATCACTTAGTTGAATCATAAACCACTATATGTACAATATAACAATACATGTAATCTGAGTAATGCACACACACCCACACACACACACGCACACACACACACACACACACACACACACATAGACACACATAGACACCTCCCCCTGTGGCCTTGATTAGGTGGATCAGGGTCACTAGACGTACAATTAAGAAGATCAGGTCACTGTATTTCATAACACAAACACACACACACACACACACTACACTCACACACACCAGTCACTATAATTATGCGGTTTTAGGCATCTACACAAACACACATACACACACACACACACACATTTGCACACACACATGCACACAGAAGGTATTGATGCCTTTAATGTTACTTCCACAGATATAATACCCCGAGGCTGTAGGTTACACTAAATGGAATTTACACACGAGATAATCTCTTTCCAACACACACACACACACATACACACACACACACGCACAAACACAATCATCATAATCATCAGATTACCTCACACACACTGCCACTTTTAATATGTGCTTTACAGATACTGACACATGCAAGGGGAAGCTCAGTTTTGCAGTCACTGCAGCTAAACCAAATGAACATCCTGACTAATCCCTGATGTTTTGAGTCAAGACAAAAGAAAAAAACCCAAAACAGTCAGACTCTGCAATTATAACTTTAATCATAATTAAGTATCTACACTGCTGAACTTTGCCGATGTGGTTAAAAGTTGTTTTGGCTGCACTTTAGTTAATTGTAAGTAATTACAGACGATTTCTGTACCATGAAAAAACAAACAAGATCTGTTACTTGAGAAAGTCTAGTGATGTTTCCAATATCTGAGATTGTTGAGGCATCTAGCAGGTTAAATGAGACGTGTAAATCCAATTACACTCACACAGCCACAGCAGAGGCTCCATCACACAGCTAACCTGCACCGACGCTGCAGACTAATCTTTCTCAGAGCTCAGGCACTACACGCTGGAGCTGAATCAGCACACTGTAAAGCATAACTGAAGTCTCTCAAATGACTAGTTTCCAGATGTTGGACCGTTGCTCAACCTGCTTTAGCTGCTGACAAAGGAAAATTGGATTTTGACAAACAGCTCTACTGTTTGGGTGGAGCATCACTGTCCATTTAAAGGAATGAAACAATTACTCTGAAAACCTGTAGCTGTTTAAGTACTTTATAATCAGCTACTCAGCATTTTTTAAAGATAATGCCACTGTATTACTACATGAGTCGCACTTTAATTATGTTGGCAATCATTTATATATGAGACACAAACAATGTGCTCTTCAAGTTAATTGCATTGATGTGGAAACGTGGCAACGGCACAAACAATGAGTCAGATCAGGCAAGAAAGCAGGACCGAGCATTATATCCCCATAGTACAACGCAAAAAAAACAAACAATAAATATATCTCAATATTTTTAAAAATGCCCTTAAGATGGCCCATAGATGGTGGGACTGGGCGACAAAGCAACTGTTACAATGTGTTTGACCTAATGCCTCTTCCAATATTGCAAAACATTTAGTAGGAAAAGGCATTTTTTCACAAAATGTCACCACATTTATGAGAAATAATCAACAGTAATGTGGATAAAATGACTGAGTGGGTAGAGGCAAGTATGAGAACAAGCAGAACATACTGGTCATTTAAAAAAATGACATCACTTTACAGCTTTTAAAACCACTATGAGACAAAACTTGTGTCATATTGTGACATAGCAATATCCAAAATAGAAGACCATATATAGTCTTATCTGTGGAGTCTTGCACCCTACACCCTAGTTGCACCCTACAGGCTTGAGGCACAGTGGAGCTTTGGGCAAAACACATACTAGCATCCTGATGTTAGTTTGTTTACAATGCTAACGTGCTAACTGATTATGGTGCCAGATGAAAAGTGTCTGATTCCTGAAAAAGGTGGGAAACCCTCTGGTTTGTAATCAAGAATTTAAGACTTGCTCATCACTCGCGCTGATTGGAGCGTGTCTGTGAAGTAGTGACGCCGATAATTTCCGCTCCACGCGCGCAAAGCTTTTTGTTCTCGGTACTCCCTCGCGTAAGGAAGCTCCATGCTCTCCAGTCGCTCATAAAATCTGCTACAAAAAAAAAAGTCAAAATCTCTGTTGTATTTGAGTTTTAGCCTAAACTGTAGCCTGGCATCCAAAGTATCTTAGCAGCCAAAACCACACATTCACAGCAGAAATGTTTTATGTCGACGTTGGAATGCCTGTGATTCATGGAGTGAAACTGGAGCGGGAGATAAGGCGACCCATTCATATACGATTTGATTGACAGTTGGCACAATAATCCGTCCCACATTTCTATCAGTCCATCAGGCATTTTATTAAAAACCCAAAAATGTCAAGACACTGGATGCACACAAGGAAAAAGTCAGGGGATCACTGCAGTCAATAGTCAATAGTCATCCTGTGGGGGTCCGAACAAAAATCTCCCCGGCAACCCATCCGATCGTTGTGGAGATATCACAGTCTTGACGAACACTGAGGATCAACTAACACACATCAGACAGCCATGCTGCTTTTTTGATCAAATTACTTACGACTTGTAATGGAAAGAGTGCTCATAACTAACATTAACATTGCACAGGTTCAGTGTCATTCAACATCCCATATGAAGGAATATAACCAGACAGACTCACAGACCACCACCCCAAGGCACCTTTGCACCTTCCTTCCATGTTTCCCCTGACTGTCTCCTCATCCTCTCGTCAGCTCTGCCTCACCTTCAATCCTTCTCCTCAGATCACTTTCCACCTTCTGCCTCCCCTCCATTTCCCCTAATGTCACTGCCTCACTCCTTTCATCCACACGCCCCTCCCTTTTTCTTCTGTCTCCTGCTGAGATGAAAGTTTGTCACAGGAAGTGACCTCGCGCTGTCAGTCTCGTGGATCTGACCTCTGACCCTCAACGGCGCTCTGTGAACGACGCGTGTGAGGCAGAAATCAGGTGTTACGCACGACCACATTGCGGATAAAACGTAAAAAAAAAAAAAAAATGGAGTGTTTCGAGGACATAGGTAGCACTCTGACACACGCTCACACGCCCTCAGCCTGCCCCGGCGCTGCCATCACACACCACATCAAAGCGGCTTACGCTGGGCAGTAAAAGTGGCGCAGTGGTTTGAATTTATTCCCTTCAGTCAGACCTTTATTCGCTGCTTCCCTTTCTTAATGAGCGTCTTACAATAACCCTGTCACTTACTGCGGCAAATTACTGCTGCCTAAATGAGGGGCTGCCAGTGCGTCTGCGTGCACGAATGTGTGTGTGTGTGTGTGTGTGTGTGTGTGTGTGTACGCAAGTGTGTGTTTTCCGCCTAACACTCTCCTCACCATTTAAGGGGCACCTGTATGTGATTTAACGTTCCACATGGCCTTCCTCCCAAAGTACACTTTTACCTTTTTTACTATCCAACAAAAAGTGAAGGGGGGGGGGGCGTAACGATGAAAGAGGAGAAAGATGGAGGGATGAGAAGGCAATAAATGGAAATGAAAGAAGAGGGAGAGGTGGGGAGGGGGAGAGAGGAGAGAGGAGAGAAAAGATCATGGACAGAAGCAGGAGCAGCGAAAGAGAGAGAGAGAAAAAAAGGGACATGGATTAGATTATAAAACTGTAATCTACCTCTTAGTGTCTAATAAATCTGTGGCTTTCATCATTTCGGTGTGATTTTGTGATTTAAAGTCATTGTACTCTTTTTTTTTTTTTTGCTGGTGCGTGCACAGTTTTCTGCATAATGACTGCATAATAGACTGACACAAAAAATGACTTCCACTGCAGTTTTGTGACAGGTCATCACAGTCTTCCTACAGCAAGCAGAGCTCTGCAACGCTCTGGTCAACACATAGATCAATGAGGCCGCGTGTCTCGCCTTTTATATCAATATTTGCTATATTTGCATTTACATGCAAGCAAAGGAATGGTGCAAAACCCTCTTGTCACTGCAGACTGCACTCAGGGTAAAGGTGAGCTGGGCAGTCGATTAATCCATTAGCTGATCAAGCCGTTTGAGCAAATGTGCTCATGAACTTAATAATTTCAGGGGTTTTGAACTGTCAGCTGATAAAGCACTCTGAAGGCTTCGTCTGACAGGAGTTGTTCGGGTTGCATTTTTCAGTTGTTGGTTGTGGTGATCTCCTCCTGTCCCAGTCGAAAGCTTCAAATATTCACAAGTAATTCTCACTGAAGCTTCAAAGACCCCAAAACTGAGGACCCCTAGTAATCAGCACTTACGGCAAAACATAGGTGAGAGTAACGATAAAGAAAATTGGAAGTTTTTACTTTTGACATGCAAGAGGAAAAGTAAGCAGATGTAATCACAATCCTGAGGGTGAACATGGACGTAGGTTACTAATCTGATGGCAGTCTGTGTGATAGTTACCCAGTCTGAACCAAACTGGTCAGGTCGTTGTCAAAAAGTCAAATCAGCTCATTACATTTGTAAGTGCTGCCGCTTGAATTCCTCTGTTTTGCTCATTCTTTATATAACACGTGAAACATAGCCATTACACGCGAAATACTGTATTTAAATTCCCAATTTGGGGCGTGGGCGTTTTATTAACAAAAACAAGCACGCAACACCGAGGAGGGAAAGAATGTGAGGTTTTACAGAAGCAGAGAGACATACAGGGAGTTGTAGGCAAATAGTGTTTTGGGTGAACCTTTCCTTATTTTATACTATTACCCGAACCAAAAATACCCCACCGCCCCACAGTCTGTCTGCTGTCCACAGAGTGTGTGTGTGTGTGTGCGTGTGTGTTCACATGGCACCAACTACGCTGTATAATACCATAATAATATGTCATTTCTGGGAAGCAGTTAAAGGCTCTTAAACTAACTACTACTTTTACTCCCTTTCACTCAGTCTGTAAAAAAAAAAAGCACAACACGTGCCAACTGGTGTGTGCCACGCCGAGGAGAGCCGCCGCCTGACTTTGCACATTTGTGTGTGGCTAATTCCGATGAGGGTAAAGGTGAGGGCGGCTATCTAAGACTGTTGGGTTCAGCCCTCATTACAGTTGCCTGTAAACAGATTGTGTTGCCCCGGGACAAATCTGAAGGAGATTTACGCGTTCCGGGAGTTTTAACATGTTGAAAGAGAGCGAGGCTCGAACAGACGGAAACAAACATGGTATAAATCTGCGAGAGTGCGCGTTATTCCCTCAGTGGCGAGGTTCAGTGCGTTCACTCTATAAACTCAGATCTTCTAGCACGTAGATTAACAGGACAGGATTAGCATGAGATTAGACATCAGCCCCTAATCCAACCGTACAGTGTCGGTGGTGGTAGTGGGGGTGATGGGAAGGTGACAAACCAGAGGTGGAATGCATGAATGTGAGTGTGTGTGTGTGTGTGTGTGTGCATGCGTGTACGTGTGTGTGTGCGTGTATGTGTGTGCGTGCGTGAGTGTGTGTGCGTGTTTGTAAGGGGGTTAAAAGGGGCACATCAGAGGCAGATTCTCCCTCAGCGCTCTTTCTCAGCAGGGAGCATCAAATCCTCGCTGATGGGGGAACATTAGGTCACAGCCCGAGGTTGGCTGTTTCCAGGTCAAATCTTCAGTGTCACATCAAGTCCAGAAACTGAGTGAATGTGGCAAACGAGTGCCTGACAGAGCTGCAGGAAGAACAGCCGCAGGGTTTTGTGTTTTTTTGGGGGGGGCTGAAGCATCAGCGGTGCTGGAAGACTAAAGCAAATACAGCCTTCTGAACAGGCACATGTACAATGTGATATCATTGCACATTCATTTTTTGTGTGTTCCACCTATTCCTACCGCGATAAACGCTGTGAAAAGGACCGTTTTCTGATCTTTTCCAAGTTCTCCCCTCATCAGAAACAAAGACTCACGTAGGTAGAAAACAAAAGCAGGATATTTAAAGCCCATTTTTATGTTTGTTTTATGGTGGAGACCTCTAGCAGCTGTAGTAGTCTACATGTACAAGGGAGGAAGTCAGGCAGAGAAGTATGAAAAGTGAAAAGTCAGTATAGGGAGGAGGTGGGGAATGGATGGTTGGATTAAAAAGGACAGGACTTTGAATCAGGGGACTGTTGCTCGCTTCCAGTACTAGTAATTCAGAAGTTAGCGATGAGTTCTTTTCACTTACTAATTACCAACACAGTCAATAAGGGTAGTAAATCAAGTAACATACAGCCTCTGCCTTTGTTATGGAAGTTACAGAAATAACGGCGGGATTTTTGCTGATTCAGTCATTTGGGCGTGAGGATGAGTTCTCTTTTCCTCAATCTAAGAAATCTTAGTGTCTAAATTTAAACACGAAAATGTTATTTTTTTTCCTTTTAACTGAAACCCCAGTTTCTATATTGGGAGGTAGTCCTTTGTTTGCCCCCATCATCCACCACCATCTCCTCCCTATGTAGGCTTTGTTGGTCTTTATACAACACCACCTGACTTCCCACAGCCTTCCGAGGCCAGAAAGGCTTTTTGATGGAAACCGCTTGAGGCAAACTTAAAGGAAAACATGAGGTGGGTTCTCTGCAGACAGTTTCCCTGGTTAGGATCACAACGGAAACAACAAGTGAAATTGAAGAATGGTAAATGTGGTAAAAGAATGAGGACATCATCTTCCTGTGCCAGAGCCAAACTGAACGAAGAACTGGAATGACCACCGTGTGAATGAAATACAGCAATAGAGTCAACTTCTTGAGGCTCGGTAATCAAGTCAACTTGTGTTACACTGTGCTAAAGCCAGACTGACCCCACCTTAATATCACAACTGGATACACTTGTGTGTGAGCTGTCACATTTGGTCTTTAGTCGTGGTCTGCTCAAAAGGAAAGGGCAGGACCAACAAAACCATCAATCAGTGTGATAGTTTATGAATCATGGGATTTGTCTGTTATTGTTATTCACTTCATTCATATTGTTCAGTTTGGAACCCCAAACAGCTTGTTTCGTTAGTGGTGAGTGTAAATGACATCTGGTGTAATTCACCAACTTCTGGTGAAAACACGTCAGCCATGCATTTAGTCACAAACATTGGGGTTTGTCAAAGTGAGACAAAAATCTGATTAATCTGGTAAATCTCTTGTCGTTGAGCGGCTGCACAAAGAGTGGAACCTTTCTAAAGCTGATATGGATGCCCCGGCGTCTCATCAGGATATGACGCACGCTGTGTCTTCAGGACATTACGAGCCGAAGAGCAGCTTTTATGCAGCTCGCCACCTCCATCAAATAAACTTCTCCGCCACTCCCGACGGTAAACTATCTAATAAAAACAGAAATGCCATAAAAATAACAATAAAAAAAATTACATGAAATAGCCTCGGAGCTGACACTCAGGTTATAATGATAAAAAGGACGAGGGCCTTTGCTGTATGGGGCACGGGAAAGCTCACAGAAACACAGACTGTGTGTACGGAGTTTGGATTTTCACAGCAACATGTCTAATTATAGGCCTCTGTCTGAGCGTCACATGAAAACACACAGTCTGAGGGATTCTCTCTTTCTCCACTCTCATGATATCTGCGGGGGAATGACGGGTGGCTGCGAGTGTGCATGTATGTGTGTGAGTTAAATGTCAACAAATCTCCAGCTTGAAACCGAGCTGACGCTTGTTTTCAGGTGACACTGGCAGCATGGTCCCTTATTGACTGGGCCTTTTAGACTCTCTCCTCAAAATCAATATCAGATTAATGTTTTTGGACACGTGATTCATTCTCGCGCAAGTCCCGAGTCTTTTTTTCTTGGGCAAGTCGAATCCCGAGTCAAGTCCCTGCCGACTCCTCCCAGGACGCTCGTATCTCACCTGCAGTATCTGGTCTTCATGAGAGAAAAGACAAAGTATTAGTACCTGTCTAATAATGATATCATTGGCCAATTGATCTAACCTGTTCAAAAAAGCAAAACCATGAACACAATTTGGAATTCATAAATTAATTAGTTATGATTATTGATGTTCAGGGAAATAAAAAGGAAGAGCTGACAAAAAATCCTTCCTTATTACTTTTAAACAGTGAAATACAGAGAGCCAGACTAAAAAAACCTAAATTGGAAAAAGTAGTTGTGAAACACTTGTGACAGGGGCAATATGTAAAGGGGGCGGGATATTTAACAGTTTAACCGCGAACTAAATCGTCTCAAATTACATCAGTGAGCTGAAACAGTAAACGTCCCCACAAAATTTAACATCTACAGATATCACCAAACGCTTCTGTGCTTTCTTTTAAACCAAAAGGTTTTCATATCAGCCATTACCAACAACACACCGTATACTCCTATACCAATACATCTATGATGGCTAACATCTGCCAGGTATCAGATATTTTTTAGATTACGGCATGATACACAATATATATCTTGGTATTTTTGAAATCCTGTCAAAATCATTTCATAAATGCTGGATCTGGGCTACAAAATCACACATCACAATATTTTTGATCAAATACCCTGATAATGATATTGCAACAATATTGTATGGATGACTTTTGGTGCTTTTACAATAACACAATTAGACTTTTGATGAATAATCATCAATAATGTGGATATAATGCTAAGTAGACAACAAGTGGAACAGTCAGGTAAGTTCTGAAAACAACATCACTTTACTGTAACGTAGCCTTTAAAACCAGGAAAAGAAAACACTCATGTCAAATCAGGATATAACAACATACAGAATATAATAGTCTTATAGAACTATATTGATACAGTATCAATGTATTGCCCGGCCTCAATTAAAATCACTTTCTTACTCAGCTAACATGTGATGTATCACAGGTGATCATTCAGCTCACACATCCAGTTACACTCAATGGGATCTGCCTGTTAATACTCTCTGCCGCTGATCCTATCAGTGCACCGTGTGTTTATGTGACCTTTTGGTAAGGACACTGAGTGGCTTTTACACTCACAACAAACATCCTCCACTGTAGCACAGCACTGAGTCGCTTTATATCCTTCTAAAGAGAACGATGAAGCTATAAAACAGATAAAAACCCTGATGGGGTTTGATTGAAAATTCTTACAAACTGTGTGATTTGCTCCAATTATGTAACGCCTCCCCTGGTGACTGTACAGTACATTGAGCAAATGTACAGCTGCTCAGTCAAACAAGCCGAAGCTAATTTGACAGATAAATATGTTTTTGGCTGCAAACAAGTGTCCATCGGCAGAATACAAATCCTCTAGGCAATACAGTGTTTGTTTTTGTGATTTTCATGTTTTTTACTTGACAAATGACAACTTTCTTTATGCAGCCCGTCAAAAGTCTCAGTCCGGGTTTGATTCATGTAGCTTTTCTGTAAATGTCTCAGAGGTGTTTTGGATGCACTCATGAGGAGGCCATGTAGCCGGACAGCACCACATCCTCCACAGACATCAAATTAAAAAGTAAGATCTCTGGAGTAAAGTTACCTGCAGTGTTACTTTTAACTAGCGTACTTGAAGCAGCGGCTTGATGTGTCAATGAAAATCTTCACTAGCTGACTGGAAGAGCTGTCGATTGGACTTTTGGACTTTATGGTGCTTCTGAAGGCTGCAGTTTGATGCTGCTCCGTTTATTAGCTGTTTCTAGGATTTTGTGTCCTGGCTGTGACTTTTAAACTGTCTTAGTTTTATGTTAGTGTAATAAACTGGAAAACTATGTATTATATCAAACAATATGATTGAGGATAATCACTTCATTTCACAATGATACATCTGTATAAAGAGCTTTGTGAAACCTTTTCCAGACCAACTACTTGAACCGTAACTGACATCTGTTTTCCTACAAACGCTGATGTTGATTGAGCTGTGTTATTCTGAAGTAAAGACTTACTGCATCACTGAGAATTAGCACAATCCAATTATTCCCTGTAATGACCAATTAATAGAAATCAGGCCTTGTAATGCCCCACTGTACGTTCTCTAATGCGCATTTCTGCGGATAACCCACTGAGGAGGCAGCACTCGTGTCCTCGCCTGAAATTAGGAGCCACATTACATGACAGTTAATATGCGGAGCTGAGAGCTGAAACTCAGGTTGAACTCACTAAGCTGACTCACATCACATCCACTCCTGACGTCTGCATTCACTGTCATAGGAAGTCATTACAAATGCTTATACTTTAGTTGAAGTGCGAGTGAAGGCGTGTGACTATAGTAGTACTGCACTGTGGCACTACACGTACATAGTGTTATTTCTTCAGGATACTCAGTTCATTACTCTACTTTATAAGATGAATATAATAAATAGGGATGGGCCGACAAAAGCATCTTTAAAAAATGTTCACAATAAGTTGATCATGGTGAAACGTCATTATCAGGATAATTGTGAATATCCTCACAAAAATGCCTTGAAAAAGCTGTCTAGCTCGCCGACACACAGCCCTGTATGGGATTCTTGATTTATTTCAAACTGCCGAAGCCTGTCACCGCGGCTGGAGACATGGCTGGCACGTTGCATCCCCCAGAAAAGCAACTTTAATTGGATTTGTGCAAATACTACAGCTTCCAAATTGGATACCGACATGGAGTTGAGGTCGCCATCATTTATTTATCCGTTATTTGTGCAGGAGGACTCTAAGATTTATGATTACTTATTCAAGATTCTTTGATTGATCATTTTTCAAAAATAACAGATCCTTTTCACAACAATGGGTAAGGTTAAAGTGATTGAAGTATGTTTTTAGTTTTCATCTGAAATCATCATGAAACTCTTTCCACGCCAAACAATGAGCATTGATTAAAAAGCACAAGGAAAATGCCAATACTGTTACTGTTATACTTCTTTGCTGAACATGAATAAATGAAATAAATAAATGCAGGTCTGAACAAAATTTTGATGTTCATTATAAATTGTTCTGCTTAAGTACTGAATAATTCAAACAAAGTTAAACTACAAAATGTCAGAAGATAGCGAAAAATGTCCTAGACCCCTGTTGCCGTAGGAGAAATAAACAGCTTTTTTAGTCCAAAATAATCAGTTTCCAATGATAGAAGATGAAAAGAAGAAGAAAAATGGAAGCTTAACCCATCAATTGTTTGAATTTTTGCATAAAAAATGACTGAAATGAATAATCGCTTACCATCTTTGTTAATAATTATCCATCTAATGACTAACATCGATTTAACAAAGATTTGTTTCAGCTCTAATTGAACAAACGTGCTGTTTGATCAAACTGTCTGGTCGTCGGCTCAGAAACCAGTCGGTGTAACTAGTTCTGTACCAGTTCATTTCAATGTAAATGCCTGTTACACCAAAATCATCAATCTTCATCCCTTCATCCCTCCCTTGAATACTCACACACACACACACACACACACACACACACACACACACACACACACACACACACACACACACACACACACACAGAGTATATGGCCCCCATGGAGCATATGTATGAGGAACGTTGACTCATAAAGCAACCGAGCAACCAGCGAGTCGACCACATCACACAAACAGCTCATCTTTTCATTTGGAAAACAGATGGACGCTCAACTCCAAGAGAGGGGAGGGGGAGGAGATGAGCGGAGGGCTGGGAGGAGGAGGAGGAGGAGGAGGAGGAGAAAGTAAAAATAGCGGCTGATAAGAAGGAGGAAGTAAACATTAAAGAGAGAAGAAATAACACGGATAAGAGGTGTGAAACAGAAAGGGGGGAGACAGAGCAGAAGGAAGGCAGAGGAAAAAGAGAGCCAGGGGTTATCGAGAAACGATACTGGTTTGTACCACATTGATTTTAAGGTGCAGAGATTGATGTTAAGGCATCGAGCGGTTTGCACTTCTGCTCCTCGTTTCTTTTTCTTCCCCCACCTACCACTCCTATTTTACGTGATCATCATAGGGATGCAGGGAGGGTTGTATGACCATAACCCCTTGCATCCATCAGTTTCACATGATTATATGCGGGCAACGGAGGAATTTAATCTATTGCTCCTTTGTCCACAGTCATTCTAGATAATAGCTTTGGGTTCATACACAGAATGTAAACGTGCATTATTAACGCGGCTCCATTACATATATCAACAGGCTTAACCACCAAAGATGGCAATCACAAAACGCCAATGTGGCCAAGAGCAATATCCAAATCGCAGAGGCTGCAGTTTTTTGATAAAGTTAAAATGTTTGACAAAACTGCTTTATGATGAAGTAGTTCAGCGCTGAAGAGAGGCCTGGCCTACAAATCTTCTTCTCCAGATATAAAAAAAAACATGTTACAACAACAACAACATGTTTGTTTGGTACAGACCCCAACAAAGTCCGGTCATCAGTATTTCTAGTCTGAGATTTGAGAGTTTTTTTAATCGCAAACAATGAAATCCTGAATATCACAATTGTTATATCCATCAGAATAATCACCACATTACTTCTCTCACCATATCAATAAAAAATGTGCAAGTACACTGTTATTTCATGGCAGAATTACCATTTGCCACTGTAGTTAAGCTTAATGCTTTGGTATCGCATGCGCACAACTTATAAAAAAATTAAGCAGATGGTAATTTTGGAAACATCTGTCTGTTTCACTTTTAACATCACAAGCAAAAAAGTTTCTGAGCGTTTCTAAACGTGTTAACATGTTTGGCAGATGCAGCACTAAGTTTAGTAGAACATTAACTTCTCCAGCTCCAAGAAAGAGCAGGACGGAGCCGCTAATGTTAAACCTACGCACAACAGGGAAACATTACACGGTACATTTATCTTTTCAAACACAACCTGTGACCTCATTAACCAATGTTAGTTAATGATGTACACTTTGGCCTTGGAAGTAACGCTCGCTTACAGCTGTAGGTGCTAAGCTAGTTAGACGAGCATGCTGTCATGTAAACGCACTGAAGTGTAGTGTAATGTTAGACCCATGAACACACTTATTCCATTTGCTTGTGAGCTTTTGGCTTAGGTCAGGCCATCGAAACAATTTAAAGTCTAACACATATTTATAGCATTTTAAAATATCCAAATTCATACTAGCCAATGCTACAATTGGAAAAATCAGTGTCAGGAGCAAGCAAATATTCACTGCCGCCTGCACAAAACACACATTTTTCATAAAAAAGCATCAGATACAGAGCACACGAGGCAGGATCAGTAGCAAACCCGTTGTAGCAACATCCACCCCATGTCAATGACGGAGAGATGACAGGAGAGGCAGCCAGGACAGAGCCTCCTCCCTCCTCCCTCTCACCTTCACTCTGCTCTCCTCTCCTCACCCCGCCTCCCCTCTCTCCCTCCTCACCTCTATCCCTGTCTCTCTCTCTCTCTCTTTCCCTCTCATGTCGCTGCATCAGACATCATGAAAGATTCACAGCTCTGCTTTTAACAGATCTCGCCAACCACCGCCACACCCCCGCTCACCCCCACCACCTTCGTGCACACAGAGACACTACCCCGCACTCACAGATCTGAGTCTGTCTGGAAAAACAATGCAGAGGTGGAAGAAAGCAAAAGTTATGGAAGGGCTTAGAGACACTGTGTGGGTTTTGTGTGGTTTGTGTGTGTGTGTGTGTGTGTACTGGGTATTCATCGTTCCACTTGGTGGCGTGTGCTGTGAGCGCCTGAGTGAGCATGTGATGTGTGACAGATGACGGACAGTATCAATTTGGTCTCACACACATACGTAAACGCTCACTCACACACAGACAGTGAAGGCAGATATGAGACAACGTCCCCACATGTACAGCGGGTAAACTGTTAAATATTGGTGTTGGCTTCAATTCGCACACATCATTTGGTCTTTGGCTATTTATAGCAGTATTCTCATCGGTAATCTACACTAAAAAATGCATAGATGAGAAATGTTCTTCAGGCACTGTTGGGCACAGCGAGGAGAGGGGTTGTATTAAGTCTATATTTAGGCAGGCAGATCGGTTGATACGCAGAGCAGTTTGAGCCTCACAGGGCCTTCATTGAGGTGGAAATGGTAAAAGGGTAAACAAAAACTCTCAACATTGTACAATATGGAAGAACTGGCCACCGGACAACATCATACTCAAGCAAACAGGGGGAAGCATATCACCAGAGTAACTGCTGATTGTGGCTGCCATTAGCTTGTAAACTAGATCAGCCATGCATGTAGTGGTAATGTTGGACTGGAACGGGCTGTTGCTCACTAGTTAGCGTGCTAACTTCAGTAGATATCAATCGTTCATTCAACGATAGTGGATGGAAACATGGATTCATATGCATTTTCTTTTGCAGATTTTCTAATTCTGTAAAACCGAATCGCACTTCAATTTTAGTGAAACGCTGGATTTCTCATCAGCCCTTTAAGTGTATCTAAGTAAAAGGCAATTACATTGTCTAAGTGTGAATGAGCGGAGGCTCCCCACCTGACTCAGCCTTGTTTAAGAGTTATTGACTCGTAACCTGACCTGTAATGTGTCCTAATCTACACGTAATCTGACCTCAAACGCACTGTATCATGTTAGACATGTTAGTCATTCAAACGCCACATCCTCCCATGTGTGTTCTTTCATACAGGCAACAACGTGACATATACTAAATATGTAGGCTTCATAACACACACACACACACACACACACACACACATAGGCACAAAAACCTAATACCTACATGGTGAATATGAAGCGTGCAGGATATATAGCTTCCCTCTGTTTCTGCGTGACATATGATCACATGGGTGTGTGCTGCTCTGCATGGACAATGAATGTGTGAATGAAACTAAGTGTCTTCCCTGGAGAAGGTGTTGGCTTTCACTGACTTTCAAACACACACGCACACACACGCACACACACACACACCACACACACACACTATAGGACAAGCTAGTCTTTAAGTATTGACCAGGTAGAGGGTACAATGTGTGTGAGTGTGTGTTAACGCTCGCAGGCACAGAGACAGAGAGGCAGACAGCAGGAAGGGCAACTTCCATTCACATGGTGTTGAACCTATACCTATAGCACAAGCGCAAGCTGGAGGTTGATTTTTTTTTTTTTTTTTAACTCTGGGCAGGAATTCAGAGCATCTGCTTGTCACTTTACACACTGTTTACTTTAGAATTAGGATATTTATCACATACACTAACAAATACCCATCTCATTATCTGTTCATCCCTGGCAACAACACTCTCTTCATCACCAGTCTGTGCTCTAAAGCTGATATACGCCTGGCAGGATGTGGCAGACTGGCACGCCGTATATATATTCAGATTCCTTGTTGAATCTGAATGCATATTTCAAATCTGCACTCCATTAAAAATAAAGTGAAAGCGCTGAGCTTGTTGGTTTGAAAGAAACAGGGGTGACAGATGGAGAATTTTGATTGCTTCGTCTAAAATACTCCTGCATTGCATGTCAGTCATGTTTAACTCACCTGTGAGAATATAAATGTGTGTTGAACAGAAAGAACGCCAGCACTCACAATAAAAACGTTCCTGCCTACCAATTTGTAATTTTTACTCATTTTAAGGTACTTTTTTGTTTCCACTGCATCACTGAATCATAGGGCTGTTTGGAAAAGGTGAATAAAACAACAAGTCGCAGCTCAGAGCCCCCAATGAAATGATATGTAGTGAAATCATTTAGAAACTAGATATTAACTAGCTGATTTTTGTTGGAGAGCTTTCATTCTGCATTTAAAATATACAAACTGGAAGTGATGTAAAGTGAGGGAAGACCATTTATCAATAAGAAATGAATGGATCTAAGTGCTTGCTTTGACACTGAAGAGGTTGTTAATGTGTATTCAAACGCACATGACAGGCCACAAATTTCTAATTATGAGACTGTAGGTGTCCAAGAGACCAGGAAAAGACATGGATTAGAACATTTTTAAGAAATACTAGCGGAAATTGAGTTGTAGTGTGAGGAGGGTTGCATTGGCATTGAATACTTGGTCCTTAAACATGTGCCGGACTTCCGTTCTTGATTTATGAAAGGGTTTTGTAGAAAAACCTTTTTATTCTCCTCAAATGAGGAGAAGTATCTTGTCTTTTGAGGGATTTGTCACCAAGTCCTGTCAGTACACTGAGGTAACTGAGGCTCTATCTTTATTCCTAACAGCAACAGTGTTGGCTAGTGATGTTTTCACCTTGTGAGTCTGTGTGTGTGTGTGGGTCATCGTGGCACAACGTGATCCTGGAGAGAACAACCACAGAAACAGTTCTGAGAACTTTGCCAGGTGTTTATGTGTCTGTGGACTAATTTTGGCGGCTGGTTTTAGTCCACTGCAAGATGGTCTCCGATGGCGCTCTGCGGATAATGCTGCTCACGAACTGATCGTGACTGGCAACAGCGGGCTCTTGTCCCAAATCATTAGGAGACTGTTTGTTCCTCCAAATGTGAGCCTGCCCGAACAGGAAGGCCACGGGGCGGAAACACTGACGCATGTGATCCCTGCGCTGAGCGATAATAACGACATCAAGCAAGGCCGAATGTGCTGCTTCAATTTGTTCGCAACTTTTACTGCTACTGATTTCGATATTAACCTGATTTTACACTTGTCTCCCTGCACTCAAACATGTTTCAGTCAGAACTGTATTAAAGTTTCTGATAGGGGTGCCGCGATATACCTGTATAAGCCATAACTGTGATATAAATAAAAGGAATATTGATACGCATATGATAACAAAACACATCTTCAGATCTTTTCAGTTCATCCAGTTGAATTCATGGAGTGCAACTGTTTTTATATTCAATTTTAGTACAGGATTTTAATCTCTCTCCACCTCTTATTACCAAAAAAGACACAACACACAAAGTAAACATAATGATATCACATAATCTCAAGACATCCCTACTTGATATTGAGGTAACATCTTTTCTACAGGGGAGAGCTTTCTAGTGTATCAGTATCAATATTTAGTTGCAGGCACATATGCAGTTGTATGAGCCAAAGACTCTTATTTCTCTTGTTCTGAAAAACATCATCCCACTGTCTTATCCTTTAAATGTTTTTAAATCCACGCAGCATTAACCCGCCCTTCAGTTTTAAGCCCTTTTATAAGGCCTGACAGGCAACAGGGGCATTATACCTGAATGTTTGTTTTATAACAAGGTCAGTTCAAACCTTTGGCAAGAGTGAAAAGAAAAGGAAGAAAAGAGCAGAAGTAGAGTAGGCTGTTACTTTGGAGGCTTTATTGGTACTGATGCGAGCTTGCATCAATAATGGTGGGTGGAAATGCAAACACTGTAGCAACGAACTCTTCATTATCCCAACAATGAATGTCCTTCTTAATGGTCGGAAAGGTTCAGAAAAGGCCATCCAAATGATTGTTGTTTTCCAGGCGCAGAGATGATGCACCCAGATTTTCTTTTTACGAGAAATCTCACCCTGGTCGACACCCAACACCCTCCAGAGTGACACTGACAGCAGCGCAGAGGAGTCGCTCTCTCCCTGAGCAGGAAAACCAACCTTGGGTCTCTGAGATGAGAAAGATTGAAGAGCCCCTGTTGTGGGGAATTCTGCTGCCAGTCGCCATCTTTCGGTTCCTATCTGGTTGTCAGCTTTAATGGGTTCTGGGAACGGAGAAACTCTTGCTCAAATAACGAGAGCAGATCAAGGTCCAAGTGACTGAAGCATTGTGTTTTTTCATCTGTCAATAAAAGATGAGTTTTTAATGGAGAGGGAGGGAGAAGCGACGTGTCGGGCCTCTCCCTCGCTCGTCCATGAAGCGCCGGCGGAAAACCTTGAGTGACTCACTTGCTCTGTCTCTGTCAACCTGCCTCGCTGTCTGAAAACAGATGGAAAAAAGAAAAGGGGAGAGATCCTCTTTTCCTTTTTTCTGTCCGTTTCTGTCACCAACTTTCATCGCCTCCCTAGTGTCTGTTTGATGGTCTCTATGTCACACACACACACACACACCCCCACAAACACATACACGCATCCAATATTAATATCACACCCGCCCATACGAGACTATTTTCACTGACACGCCGTGGAATGACCTTCAGATGGTACACACTGAGTACATAAGGGCGCCTCGATCTCGCCTCTCTTTCATCCCCTCTTTTGCCTGGCTTTCTGTGGATCTTTGAGCGAAATAGGCTACGTGAGGAGGCAGAGAGCGACAGATGATCGGCCTTAAAGGGGGGGAAACGACTCAATCTGGCAATCCCCACTTTCACATTTTCCTCCTTGTGCACTTTCTTCAAGGCCAAGACAGTTTAATCAGCTCTGGTGAAGGGTGGCGACCATGCAGAGAATGGAGACCCAGAGACTTTGAAGTGTGATGTCCGGTTGACTGACCGGCTGACTGACTGAGTCTCGAGCTGATTGATTAGTTGACTGGCTGCGTAATTGACTGATTGATTTAATGCATGATTGCTTGAATGGCCGACTGGCCGACTGACTGACAGGAGAGGGTGCCGGGACAAAACCAAAGAAAAGAACGGAACAACAAAATCTGGCTCCCTCCTCTTGTTCAGCTCAACTTTATTACAGCAGCTTGTGCTGCGAGCTGGCTGAGCTGTGCTTGTTATCGCCCCAGGCTAGCCTAAATTATTAGTTTATGCAAATGACAAAAACAGGCCGTTTCAGCATCTATTGAGCCACACACACACACACACACACACACACACACACACCACCACACCTGCAGTCCAGAGCAGAGCAGACAATGAAAAATGCCAGAGAACACATTAGTGTAGTGTCACTATTCAACGTGGAGTGCAGAGCAGCCACAGGCAGAAAGCAAATCTATATTCCTTCCGTGCGTTGCATTAAACAAACAGCTTTTAACACCTGAGCCTCGGCAAACAATCACAAATGCCCTGAATAGACCGTAATAGCGCCTCAAGACACATGGCTTACACCCACCTGCAATCCTGCCCTCAGCAGAACAATGAAAATGCCCCAGAAAGGACTGTGGGAAAGATGTGTAGGGGGGGTCTATAGACCGGGAAACACTTCGGTTAGGACGGGCGCATTGCTCAGCGAGGGAAATGGAAAATAGGAGGGTTTGGAAAGACTGGATAATTGCACAGTAAGACACTTTAAACTGCAGCCTAATGCAAGCAAACACGCCTTTACGCAACAATAAAAACAAGTTTGTACAACTTTAAACTTGGCAGACAAGCTTCAGATGCAGGTTCATTAAAATGAGAACTTATGCAAATGTGTCCCAAAAACAATAATCTCATGATATTAAAGGAGCATTGCAAAATAAAAAATAGAAACCCCATACACTGCTGCTACAGGACTACCTCATCATATCAGAACTAGTCTATATTGAAGCAAGCATTTCATTTTGAAATAATAATCATAAAAACTGACTTGTTAAGTGCTGTGAATTGCATGAAATTGTGTTTGTTTTTTTTATTTTTTTTTTATTTTATGGAGAATAATTTTCCCCAAAACTCACCGGACATTTCTGTCTGGGGCACGTCTGCCAGAGTGAACCCTTTCCCGGTGTAGAACTGCGGCAGGTCGGAGCAGCTCCTGTCCGCCCCGGCCACCGGGCCCGGTGCGGCGCACACACACACCAACACACACAGGAGCACCGGGACACGCATCTTCTCAAGTCTAGTCCTTTTTCACACTCAGTCACTCAGAAAGCCCTAAAGATCTCCGGTCCGAGTGAATCAAACTGCAGTTCTTAGAGGATCCCCCTTCTTCTGTCTTGTCTTCTTTGATTCTTTGAGTTTTTCAGTCTGTCAGCTGGAGCAGAAGCGGCGCCTGTTCAAACCGCACGGAGAGCCGGGTCAACTGACGCACGGACGGACAGAGAGGGGGGGGGGGCAGTCCTGGCTGGTTCTGCGGGAGAAGAGAGCTGCGACGCGCGGCTGTAGGTGTCAGGTACACGCCGCTCCTCCTCCTCCGCCTCCTCCTCCTCGTCAGCGCTGCTGGGTGCGAGCCGCAGAGATGTCAGAGACAAAAGGGAGAGAGACCCAGAGACAGAGAGAGAGAGAGAGAGAGAGAGAGAGAGAGAGAGAGAGAGAGAGAGAGAGAGAGAGAGGGCAGGTGTCGCGCACTATCGCTTCATGATTATGGAGATCGGCCGGTGTAAAGGCAACAAAAGAGTAAAATCCGGTATTTTTAAAAGAGGTATCAGACAACAGAAGCACCGCCCGGCTCTCCGGGCTGTGGGACAATGACATGCGCCTTTTCTCTCCTTCTCTTTGTGTGTGTGTGAACATGAGCGAGCGTCTCCTGCCGCAAGCACCAGGGGCGGAACAGCGCCACCTGCAGGTCCCGATAACAGGAGAGGAGCGCGGAGGGATCACACCGGAGGGATCCCGGATTAAAAACGTATTGTATTTATTCTCAGTAATTGGAAGTGACAGTGTACACAATGAGACGGTGCTGGTTTCACCGTCCTGAGCATGAGGGCTTAAAATTAAAAATAAATCCCAAATAATGGAAAGTGTTGTGGTTTTTGAAAAACAGGACCGACCACAGGAGAGTTTAGTCTGGGTTTTAATTTAAACACTTGCAAGTGGACGCATCAGTCTTCAACGTGAGATGTTCTGACTGGAGGAGTGAAACACCTCCTTTTATACATGCTACACAACCTACTCACTCAGCCCGGCCACTGTGACACCATCACCTTTAAAGTTTGCATACCATCTTTCTTTCTTTGCTTTTATTGACATTATTTATTTTGGATTTGCAATTTTTATTTTTCAGAGAGTACACCATGAACAAACCATAGTAAGATAATGTAATGTGAGGTGTACGACAAAGGAATGGAAATAAATAACAGAAACAACTAAGCAGGAATAAAACAGAGAAGAAATCAAATGAAATGACGGTGTTACAGAGGTGAGCTGCAGGACTACAAAGTCACACGTGAAAAAAAAACAAGTCAGGTGTGGAGTACTATCTTGGAAAAAGTGTACTCTTTTTGATCGGTTTAACAACCCTGGACCGCTCTCAGTGCTCTTTGTTATATACAGCAGCTCAACAAGCTTTGTGGCAGCCTTCTCCATGACTAACACGTCCTGAAAAGGTCTGTCACTGATCAGCGTCCAGTGAATCTGAGCAAAATCTTTCTTGCTTTCCTAATTTTCTGGCTGCACTTCAGTGTGGAGCCACTGTGTCCAGTAAGAATGAGAGAAATTGTTCATTTGTATCCAATTTTTATTCAGGTTGTAATTGTGCTTAAAACTAGCAACACATCAACAACAACAAAAACATACAAATCTTCAACAACCAAATAACAAAGCCAAAAACTAGTCAAAAGTCAGGGTCAGGGGACTTGGAAAGATACGAAACCATTCATTTGGTGTTTCATCACTGGCTACTGGTGTTTAGTGTCACTTTTATGTTTTGTTTTCTTCTTAATTAAAAATTCAATAACTCCAATAAAACTGTCTGCTCACTAATAAAATGCATTCAAATAAAAACTCAAATGATTTTTCAAACAAAAAGAAAAAAAAAGGAAAGAGAATTAAAATAAGAGTAAAGAGGATTGTTAAGAAAGAGAACACGTGAATAGAATAAAACACACTTTGTGATAAATAAAGTGCTCGGAGGGAAAATGTCTGTCCTCCTCGGACAGACGCTGAAGCTCCGTTTCTCTCACTCTCTTGGGGTCAACAGAGAAACGTCTAGCGGCTGCTTTTCCCGAGTTTTCCTCTCAATATATCACGACAGAAAGTTTGAATTTCAAGTCGAAGAAGAAAAACGTGCAGTGTCAGTGGACACCACTTGCAAGCCAAACAGACGGCAGATGCAGAGAGCCCGTCGCCCCCCCTCGCCAAAAGCAGACAACCCTGGATTTATTTTCCTGCATGATTTGAAGTGTTGAATAAACATTTTCATAAAGCAAGCATATTTGACCTTTCTTATGTTGTTAAAAGTATTAAGAACATGAAAAAAATACATTAAGGTACATTTAGAACAGAAAAAAATGTGCCAAAAAAATTGCGATTAATTTGCGATTAATCGCGAGTTAACTATGGACAAAATGCGATTAATCGCGATTAAAAAAAGCCCTAATATATATATATATACATATGTGTCGGGGTCGTGAGTCTTGAAATGATCATATAGAACCTTAGATGTATTAGATTTGTGTAGATGGTAGGTATGCTGGTACATCCTGATTCATAATCGATTACCTGTTTCACATGTGTGTCAAGGAAATCTACCTTGTGTTTTTGAATATTGTGCTCTGGGGAAATTTTGTGATGATGTCTATTTAAAATTTCCATAACTCAACTAGCAACGTTCTGCTTTTTCCTCCAGAGCTTCCTGGAGCTCGACACAGTGCTTCTCACATGTGGTATTTTCTTTTGTCAGACCTGAGGATATTTATCAACTACCTGCTGTAACTCAGAGTTTCTTATCTTTTCCCATTTTAACTCATCTTCAAGTTCTACCTGTCCTGTCTTGGACATCTCCATAGCTCTGAATTGAGTCACTTGTTGACTTGAGTTGTAGTCAGCGGGTCCTGTTCTGCTTCCGTCTGCTGTTGGGAGACAGTAGTCTTAAAATCTGTTTGGAGTTTACAGTATTTTGTTCTTTCTTCTTTGAGGTCAGAAGCCCACTGGTCATTTTTCTCCTGCAGTGAGGAAACAATGTTGTCCTTGGTTTTAACACTGCTTTAAAGATCCTGAATAATGGAGACCATAGATTCAGTTTCATCGTCCCTCTGCTGTGTTTCCTCCTGCTGCTCATTGACGAGTTCCTGTAGTTCCTTGACGAAGGTCCAATCAGCCTCTTCACTTTCTGCTGTTTCTTTGTGCTGACTAAGTGACACCGCCAGATCATTCTGGAGCTTCCCAATCACCATATTGTGCTCCTCAAGTTCAGTCCTGTCATTTCAGTGATTGTGACTTTCAGCTTTGCTTTTGTCTGCTGGAGCTTGCTCTGTGACTTCTTCTGATCAGCCACCTGTAATTTCATGAGCTCTGCTTCAACATGAAGACTGTCTTTTTCAGCATGTGTCTTCTTAATTGCCCTCTCAAGTCTGGTCTCATTTTCCTTTGGCATCATCTCCTCATGGGACTCTGAGAGATTGCAGCGATTAGATTTTGTTCTCATTGCTTACAGAGGAGTGCTAGTGGATCTCCTGCAGCCTGCTTTTCTAAAACCATTTTCTCAAAACGCTCTTGATCAGTTTTAAGAGAAGACCTCAAATATTTTTTAGCGGTCGAACTCTTTTGTAACACCTGAGCCCTCTCAGAGAGCTCCTCCCTTTGCATCTGTATCTTTTTATATGCTTTGGAGAAACGTGCCTTCTCCTTCCTAACAGCGTCCTCAAGTCTGCTATCTTACTGACGCTGTTTCTAATCTTGCTTGCCTATTGTTTTCAGAAGCCAGTTGTTGGTTTTCCAGACAGTCGAAATTCCTCGGCTTCCCTCTGCTGCTGGCAGACAGCACTGTTATAGTCCGCCTTTAGATCTTTTCTGGTTCTTTCTTCCAAAGCCTCTTCAGCAGCAGATGGCTGATCCTGAACCTCATCCATGGGCTCGTTCTCAACCTCATCTGCAAACTCCAGGACCTCGTCTCAGATGTCGTTCTCTAGAGCCGCCTGAAGAGCGGAAGAATTCTCTGATGTCTCCGATACAAAGCTCTATAAGACTTAAAACAATCATCAGTCGGCATTTTTAAATCTAATACTGTCGTATTTTAAAATGAATCATCACTGAATTTGTCACTGTGTTGTCTGTGTAAAACATGAGTGGCACTAGTTTATCTCTTACCTCGTAAACGGGAGTGTAGCAGTACTCTTCTCTGTTGGAGACAGACTGCTGATCTGGAACATCGCCCAGAGGCCTGTCCTCCAGAAGTTTCATCAGGAAACTCCGACTGCGGGAACTCTAAGATGTCTTCCACAGCCTGATCCATTGATTTCTCCTCAACTTCCTGTATGGTGTCCTCCTCTATCTCCTTTTCAATCTCTTTAAAACTCACTCAAAGCACCAAAATACTTCATACATGTCTCAAAATAAGCTAGTTCAGACATATCCGTGGCACCAATCCTCACTCAGAAATGCTGAACATTTGTCATTAAAGTTTGAACGAAATTCTATCAAAACATGACTAAATCTGACTCAACATAAAACAATTCTTGGATCATAGGCTCATAAAGTCAATCATAGTGCATCGACTTTCAAATACCACTGTGCAAAAATTGCATTATAGTTTCTAACATGTTTCTGTTCTACCAGAGTATATTAAATCCAATGTTTTGTTTAAGATTCAGTCCAGGACCTATGATAATAATTGTACATGAGAATAATGCATGTTCTCATGTAAAATAATATTTTGATTTTGGAGTCTTCGCCTGGACCGTACTGCATTCTCTAGTTTTATCCTGCTTCACTTTATCCAGATCAATGTTTGCAGAGATGATCTCATTATGATTCCATAAAGGTTTAGAGCTACTGCAGTGCAGTGATACAAATTCAAAGTTTTGGAATCTTTCATGATCATCATGATCATGATCATGATGATCAGCTTGTCACATGCTGATGCAACAGCTGACAGGACAATTTCATCAAATAATTCTGGCTGTGATATGGAGGGGTATGTCCAGGGTAGAAGGCAACACCTGAGAACAGTGTGTTGGAGATGGATTTTGGAAGATGGACATGCATTTTGTGTGAATGTAACGGAAAAACAGTCGCAGTATGGTCCACACAGACTTCTGTTTCACTGACTGTGTGAAGAGTTCTGACAACGCAACTTCAGCAATTCACTGTAATAAAACCCTTCCACTTAAATCTCTATGATAACATAGCCTCCCTGATATCTCAATGTCTTTCTAATGAATGCTAAATGCATCAAAGCTATCATATTCTGTTGTTTGAATGTACCAGCAGCTCTGTGACAGCGGTAACAATGTTACTGGTGAAATCACTGAAAATGGGATTGCACATTTAGCTTTGAGTATGTCTGGACTGAGAGGTTTTATTAACTGCGTGTTTAAGAATAAATACAACTGGGTTTTGTCCAAATGGATCATGTTGATACACTAACTCCAAAACTTTCCTCTGTCGTTATTTTTTTTTGCGTCAGGTTTGATTTTCTGCATTTTTGCATTCCTTTCCTAAATGATTATGATGATGATATGTGTGGTGTGCATATGCATGTGTGTCCGTTCCTAGAGTGCCAGCTGCAAGATTGGTATCAGATGGTCAGCAGAAGTTGGTTGTCTTCTTTTCAGTGTGTGGTTCCAGTACAGCAAGCTCAGTGTTCCTGGGCCCATCTGCCCTGCTTCCCTAAGATGTTTCCCTGCCCCAACACACCTGATTCAAATGGATTAGTCCTTATCAGATGTGAGTAGTACTCAGTGACGAGCTGATCATTTGAATCAGGTGTGCTGGATCAGGGAAGCATCTGAAACATGCAGGGTAAGGGGGCCCTTGGAAGAGGGTTGCGAAACACTGCAGCTGCAGCTCCTTGATCAGCAGCAGAAACTCTTCTCGCTCTCGTCTTGTTTTCAGGATTGGATGAACTATTTTGTCTCGTATCTCATTCTAGCAAATAGAATCATCAAGGCATCCGATTCAGTGAGCAAGGTTTCTGTGCCCAATGTTTGTTTTTTTTTTTGTTTTTTATCAGAGGATGGATTTAAAAAAAAACACACACACACACCCAAAAAAAATGACTTGATGTGTGCTAAGGCCTTAAGAGTGTTAATATGTCAACAATTTATTGTGTGACATCTACATTTTCTCTTTTGCTTTGATTTGGACACATTTGGTGGATTTAATATATTGGTTTCATTTTGCAATACATTCCAGAAGTCTAAAATGCAAAAAAAAAAAAGTCCCACATTTGATTGCTGATTCACTCTGCGTCTTTTGAATCTTATATATCTGCGGTATTCTTTGCATCAAAAAGTTTTCCAAAAACTAGTTTCCAGTAAGAACTGTTTACAAAAGCAAGACTACTGAACATGAAGTCAACATAAAACATTTGGATGATTTGCATACACTGGATAAATATAGCTTGAATAGATAGACAGAAATCATCAGAACCTAAAAAAATGGTGTCTATTTTCTTATATCTTCAGTTATTTGGAGTAAAATGGCAAAACCATGTATTCATCTTCTTCAAAACAAAGATGTGAAAATCATTTCAACACAACACCTAAATAAAATCTGGCATGTAAAAGCACAGCAAATGAAAGAGTTGCTGAAAGTACATTATATTACATATTATGCTATAATATAATTAAGTTTCGATGATAATTTCAAAGCTAAACGGCTCCTTACTGAATTATTCTTCTACCACACAGTGTTCAGCTGGCCTGCAGCACTATAACACATCAGTCAAATCTCTGATCATGCAGACACCTAAAGTTCAAGCATACATTTCCTCAACAACAAAACCTGACTCACACAAATGCAGACAAAACCGTAGACACACTTTGTATCGCTGCAGGGAGGTCAGCAGTGACTAGTAGGGATTCGGATTCTTCCGCCCCCTCAATTTGGCGGTATTGGTAGACGTGACAGATGAGCTGCCAGACGCTCTCCAATCTCCATGTCCTACATCCTCCCCAGCAGCAGCAGTGCTGGGTCCAAAAGCTGGCCAGGAAAGGTCACTCGCAGCCCTGAAATCTGACTGACACGTCTGCGATGCAGCAGAAATTAAATTGAAGTGTAGGTGAAGTGAAAGCCACAAATGGTTTAAATATGCTCTAATTACTTTTAAATTGGACGAGGTAGAGGAGTGTGACCAGGGAAAAGTGTGCGTTGTTCAAGGAGCACAGGTCAGGCTCTGGTTAAGGCATGTTAATTAATAATAATGCACTCTCTGCAGATAAAACTGCTGTACTGCTCCTCTCCCTTCTTCCAAACAACATTCTCTATTACTCTGAACACAGTTTCATTCTGTAGTGAACCGTCTATGGCTGAAAACAATAAAAACACCACTGTCTCCTCATAAACCCTGACTTTTTTAACTGGTGTGAATGCAGCCACCTGCATATAAACAGCAGTAAAACAAAGGAGACGGTGATCAACTTCCAGAGGAAGACACCCTCGATCACACCCAGTGAACATCCAGGGTTTGGACATAGGGATTGCGGCAAAAATACAAATACCTCAACACTAAACTGAACTGGACTGACAACACTGACACCCTGTACAAGAAGGGCCTCCATCTGCTGAGGAGACTGAGGTCCTTTGGGTTGCAGAGGACATTACTTTGAAATTTTTTTTGACACCGTGGTGGCATCAGTGCTCCTTTATGCATTGGTCTGCTGGGGAGGTAGCAGCACTGACAGGGACAGGAAGAGACTAATCAAACTGGTTAGGAGGGCCAGCTCTGTCCTGGACTGTCCACTGGACTTCATAGAGGTGGTGGGTGAGAGGAGAATGCTAGCCAAGCTGACGTCAATCGTGGACAACACCTCTTCCCCCCCCCCCCCCCCCCCCCCCCCCGCACCAGACTGTGGAGGCCTCAAGCAGCTCGTTCAGCAGCAGACTCTTACACCCACTGTGTAAGAAGGAGCGCTACTGCAGATCTTTTATCCCCACAGACACCAGACTGTTTAACTCAAGCACTACCTGAACTATCACTTTCCACAACTTTTCTTGATTCTTTTTCCTGTACTTGTTGCTTCTTGAGCTGTTGTAACAAGTGAATTTCCCCGTTGTGGGATAAATAAAGCCCATCTAATCTAATATAAACATACATGACGAGTTTATAGCAAGTTGGACCAAGCTGGGGGTCCAAGCTGGTCCTGACATCATACTGCCAAAAGTATGTAGACATCCTTGTCTAGGACTGCTTTTCATGGTCAAAGTGTGTCTCTTAATTCTAATTATTGCTACTGACTAGTAAGATACATTTGACAAAATTGTGCTTTGGGATGTCAACGGTTAACTATTAACCGATCATTAATAACTGTGTGCATGACTTCACTTAATGTGCTAGAATGTCTCTTACCTTTGCTTTTATCACTGTAGCCTCTAAAAAGGTGTTTTTGACGAGACCAGCCGTATTTGTATCGACCTAAACAGGTAATTCAAGCAAACATCTAATGTTTTCCAACTCTAACCAGGTGTATTTGGTGACTTAACCTTGAGCATAAGCATAACATAGTCATAACATAAATTAGAGAAAAGAACCTCAAGAAACGTAAAGTTGCAACATAAAGAGTTCAACATATCTGTGGTACAGTACAGTACATTGCCAACATCAGATAGCTTGTTTGACTGGAGTGTCCTAGTCAGTCATGACAGTGTGACAGGGAGCTCTGGTCTAAACTCCGCCAGTTAACAACTGCTATTTACCACTTTACTGGCTGTTTGAGGACATCTTCTAGGTCAAACTCACATTTTTTGGGGGCTGGACCATCTGATTTTATAATGACAGGTTCAGCACACCTTCAGGTCAACTGAAGGACGCACCTTCACAGGCCACCTCATTCACCAGATAAATTAGAGCTACACCTTCACCTGACATACACACACACACACACACACACACACACACACACACACACACACACACCACACACACACCACACACACACACACACCTATAGTGTAAAGTCCAGGCAAGTGTTAATCCAGCTGTTGATTTATCGCCTGAGCAGGATAAATGCCTTTAGGATTGATGTGTTAAAAGAGATTGATTGACATCCAAGCAACACCTTTAGACCTCAGAGAGAAAGCCTTGTTTTATTCCAGTTAACAGAGAGACTGATGAGTCACTGATGAGTAACATGTCACACGGTACCTGTCGTTAGACTCAAGGGAAGAATGGCACCTTGTTTTGGAGATGTTCTGATGCAGCCAGATTTCAGATTAGAATCTTCTTAAAACAGTTTCGCAATGGAAACATAAAAAAAACTGATGCATTCAAAAAAAGAAAAAGGCACCAGAGTTCCATGTCAGTAAAAATTGAAGGTGTGATATATTAAATGTCAGATTAAATAACCACTGGAAACTGGTTTGAACTGATATCAGACAAATATTTAGGTCGTGAATTCATGCAACAATGTGTCTGTGTCAGGCTGTCTGTGGACGAGTACAGGTATTGGCTCAACTTTCTTCCTGGCTCCTCACATGTGCAGGATTTCAATGTCGGCTCAGGCCACCAAGTCAGCTTGTTTGCACAAATGACAAGCTGTTTGGTTATAGTTAACAATATACAGTAAATAGATCCTGTCTTACTCAAACAGAGCAAAAACATTCCCGACAAACTGAGTCTCGATCGTGTTTCTGAGGTCTTTACTGAAACGAGAGACCATTCAAGCCAGATCAGATTCACTCATCTGACCCAACCACAGGACTGAACCAGTTCGTTCTTCTTTTCCACTCTTTTCTCCTCTTCCTGCCTTGTTTTAACTGCGTACTCTATAGTCCACGCGCTCTAGAGTAGAACATTTTAAGACTTTTAGACTAAACTTTGTGCCTTTTCACCGGCAGTAACTGTAGCTGGAGGCATTATGTTTTCCTGCTGTCCATTCATCCCTCCAACCCATTCCTGTGAATGCAATATATTCGGAGCAGCTTGAAGGAATTTCCTCAGTTTTGGCACAAACATCCTCTTGGCACGAAGGATGATTTTAGATTCCGCTTGTCTGGTTATTTAAAGGTAAATTTGATTAGATTTTCAATTTTTTTATTATTATTTTTTTTAAGTTTCACCATGAACAACATTGCTGTTGCTGCTAGTCGTTTACATTTAAAAGACAGGGGTATTTTACAGGTGAAATTGTGACCATATTTCAGGTGTGATCAAAAACTGAATCATTGACACTAATCTTGGGTGTCCATCTCAAAACTGTGCAGTCGGGTTGCAGCTGTGTGAGAAACATTTATGTGTTAGAAGTCAGAGCCACCTCCTGTTCTATCAGAATCAGCTTTATTGGCCAAGCATGTGAACATACAAGGAATATGACTCTTGTTTTGTTTTTCAATCCACCAGTTGCTCATTGGTTTTGCTGAGCTTTAGGCGATTGTCGCTGCACCATGTTAGGAAACCCTACATCAGTTGTCTGTACTCCTCTGTAATAACAGTGAAGATAGCATGATTCTCACTGTAACCATACATGTCAGTACAGTGTTAACTTCCATTTAGCCAGGAACCATATTTAAAACCCATGTTCACCATCCATTAAACCAGGCCTACTCAACTACTTTTTCAGAAAGGCCACATTTAAAAAAAATAATGAATTGCCGAGGGGCGGGACTATTACATTCCCTGTCTGATCTGTGAAGTAGAGTTTAGATCGGGCCCAAAATATCAAGCCCGACCCGACACGAGCCCGTGCACGTTGTGTCCGAGCCCGGCCCGGCCCGGCACATCAACTGTAATTATGAGCCCGAACCCGATTTAAACCCGACATTTTTTTAATACGTGGGTTGTTATAACTGACGTTCTCAAACTCCATGTTGCACTAAAACTACACAATCAGTGACGCCGGTAACGCGTTCCTCTAATCTGACCACTCTTTTCAGTAATGAGTACTTTAACGCGGTAATATTTCCAAACCAGAAATCAGATTAAAGTATTCAAGTCACTGTGCGTTACTATTATTTTCGTCATTTTCCTTGTAAAAATATATATTTTGCTTTCTTCTTGCGTCTCGAGGAGTGACGTGACGTGCGGGAGAAGTCACATTTTCAGCACGAGGACAACTCACATGTAACACCACGCAGCGACACGAGCAACATGGAGGGAGGAGAGAGATGCGCGTTTTCTAGCTGGAAACACAGTCATTATTTAGAGTTATTAAAACATACACACACACACACACACACACACACACACACACACACACACACACACACACACACAAACACACACAAATGCTTGATCAAGGGCCCGGCCCGGCCCGGCCCGGCCCGGCCCGAGGAAAGTGACGGGAAATATCGGCCCGGCCCGGCCCACGGGCCGGGTCGGGTCAGGGTCGGGCTCGGGCTCGGGCAGAGAATCTAAACTCTACTGTGAAGCTTGTAATTTAAATGTATTGTTAAAACAATGGCCTATTAAAGAATTTTTTCCACTTTGCTTATCAGTTTTCATAATTGAAAAAGAAACATTACGTGTACGAAAGCACAGGAAACAAACCAAAGCAAGTCTGCCTGCTTAAACAGCCCGGGTTTGAACTTTTTAATGAAATTAGAGTTTTTTTTGTTTAACAACAGACTAAACTAATAAATGTGCTTATTTGCCCGCCAAGAAAATGACCAAAAGGCCTGATTTGAGGTCAATAAAGGGCCTTTTTGGCCCACAGGCCACCAGTTGGGCTGCTTTAAACCCTGCTCTCCACATGTAAACACTCTCAGGTCCATCATGGGGCTCAGTATTTCCAAGTACATGCTTGTGATGCACCGGAGCATGAAGGATGCTCAAGGAGAGCATGTCAAGAGAAAAACAATGAAAGACAAAGCAGCTTAGCCTGCTACGACCTGTAGTGTTTTATCTTAGTGTTTTTCTGTTCTACTTTGTCTCCCTTCAAGTCTGTAAGTCAAGATGACAGATATTTCCTTCTCTGCAGATATAAACTCACCTGTCAGTCATTCCTGGTAGCAGCTGCGGTCGCAAGACTGGAGAAATGATAAACATCAGCGGAGAGCTGTTGTAGACACAGCCTACACTCAATATGTGTCTGTCACAAGGCGTGCCTACATGCTCACAGCCTTTTACATACACCAACAAACAATAAATCACACGAATGATGAGGCTTGCCTGCCACCCTCGATCTAAACTATCTTTCATTTAAGATAAAATCTCTGAGCGGCAGCCAGAAAAACACTGACAGAACGGCATGGGAGTAAATGACTGGCTGACATCCAGGTCAATCTGAGCCTGCTCCAACCTGACAACGGCGTTAAGTTCATGCTGTAGGCCAAAGTCAGTTAGGGTTAATGTAAGAGAACAGACACAAGGAGAAGATCGTGACTTCTTAACTCAACTACCTCCCCTGCTGTCGGTCGGTCAGTTGGTCAGCTGCTTTGGTCCGGACTGAAATATCTTAACTAGGCCTACATGTATCAACAAATCTTTAACACAGAGTCCTCAAAGCAAACTGGCTATAATGGTGACTGAGATCACTGATTGACAGCTCACCTGTGACCAGACGTCCAGGGCTAGGTACTGAACTCGTTACTTTTAAGGGCACCAACCAAATAAAGTCACGACTGTCGAATACCAATTCATGTTAAGTCAATCAAGGCCAAATTTGCGTACCTGAGAGTGCAACTTTAGAGTAGAGTTATAAACAGAGAGAGAGAGAGAGAGAGAGAGAGTCATGGCAACACTCGCTGCAATATTTGTACAGCAAAGATATGAACAAACTTGAGGAGTCACCTAAAGCTATCCACCATGTTTGATAGCAGGAAAGCCAGATCCCCTACATTACGTTAGCGCTCGCAGCCAGCACCGGGCTTCTTCACAGAGAGCTGAAACGAAGAAGAAGTTGTTGTTTGAGATAACTGGGCTTTTCTCTCTATCTTGATGTTGATTGTTAGCAACCTTTAAAGCCATATAGTCATATTTGGTGACCTATTTTGTGCAGCTGAAATCACATTTTTTTCATTCCAGAGAGAGTGAAAAATGCAAAAAAAAGCACCAGATTACAGCTACCAGTTTTGGTATTGATATCAGTTCAAATGTGAACAGCAGCCAACCTGACAGAGGTACCTGTCTCCAGGGACAGTCCGTTGTTTTTGGTGTCCTGTCCATGGCTGGAACTGTCTGGGAATTGTCACTGTTTTTAACTGTGCATTATAAACAGACAAAGTTTAATAATACTTTACATAGCAAGAAAGACAGTGCAGCGGGGTCTTTCAGTTGTCTAAATTTCTTTGTGTTTGCTTTGGCCGACGGAGGGCTGCTCGCTAAAGTAGCTTCATTTCATTCTTCTTTCTCTACTTACTACTTGCTGGCAGTAGTTTTAGAGCAAAGTGCTGCAGAAAACTCGGCCAGAAGCCAAATGAAGCACCAAATGGCCAACAGATTTAAAGACGAGCTGGTAAACATGTGGAGCAGCTAAAGAGCCAGATCCTTTCCTCAGGACAAGATATAGACCTTAAACAGAGCCAAAAGTAGAGTGAATATTGGACTGAGATTTGACAGGTGGCCAGGAACTCAACTCCAGATGAATGTTAATGTTGATGTGTACGCTGGATCTGTAAAGAGACAACTGTCTGCTAACTAAAAAGACGATGTTTGGTGCCAGCAGCTTGTTTCTGCTTCTCCAACGTGAACAAAAGAACCTTTATAGCAGGTTTACCAGAAACAATTAGTGCTTCATAACACTGAAGGGGCGTTTGGGATAACATGGGCGTGTTAAGGTGAGAGAGACGATTCAGTGCCCTGCGTTCACACAGAAATCGGTGTTAATGTGCCCTTCAGCAAGACACCCAATCCCCAGTTGCATAAGCAGAGATGCTCTATTTAGGCGTTACAGATTGTGGATAAGGAGGCTGCCAACCACTGTGAGGTTGATCAGCTTTCAGGGTTAAATGACTCCTAAACTCCCCATCCAAATTTAGACTAGAGCCATACCACCGCTACATAGATTCCATCAGCAGCAGTGATATGCAAGGATCTTTAATACACCCAGAGGCACTTGGAAACAATAGACCGTTCACAGCTCCAATGAGAGCAGCTGAAATATTTGAACGCCTGAAGGATAAGAGAGGCAAATGTTTGTCTGGGAAAGAGCTTGTTCTTTATTCTTAGGTTGCAGTTTTTCAGCAAAAAAAGGATTGGTAATAACAAATAAGATTCAGCCACCATTCAAGACTGCATTTCAACATTTGCAAGCAAGAAACCGCTGGATATCAGGACGACGGGACATTTTAAGAGCTCTAACATTGAGACAAAACCAGATAATTTTTACAAGAACTTGGGACAATTTCTGGACGCTTTTGTGGCAACAGAAGCCTAAACCTGACTTTCTCCTTACCTTAACCAAGTGGTTTTTGTGCCTAAACCTAACCTGACCATAAGCACGAAGGTGTCACAACATACAATTTGAAATGTTATCTAAGAAAATTAAAATTGCATCATAAAGCAATATAAGATTTCAACATGTCCTGGTTTGCAGAAACGTACATTGCCAACATTTATCTCGCCGATTGCTTTCAATCTTGAGAAAGCCCCCAGCCACATTTTTACAGCTAAAACGGCTATAAAATCATGTTGAGCTCCAACATGTAGACAGTCAGTAATCTGATATAAAATGTGTCTGGAAGGCTGCAAACACTGGCGAGGATTGGACCATAAATCTGATTTAAATAACATAAACCTCGATCATAACCCGTGGACAGGGTTAGAATAATCACGGCTCCGATTTCATTTGTTCTGGCACAGAGGAAGGATGTTATTCCGCAGAGCAACCTCTTCAGCTTGTTGAAACAACAGCCTGCAAATCCCCTGTCTCGCTCCTTCTCTCTGTTCTGAACTCTGACTCATCCGAGTTTCTTTTTCCACCTCGTTCACCTCCATCCTGCCCGCCGCCTGATCTTCTGTCTCTTTGTTCTTAAGTCCAAAGATATGCAGCAGGGTGTACTGGACCTCTGCCTTCTCTGGCTCAAGTGCATCACAAGTTTGCTTCCAGGTAATTGATCAAAGCTGCACATTGTTGCATCATACAGGGAAAACTGATATTTCACATGAGTTAAAAGATAATAAATCAACAAAAATGAATAAGAAGAAGCTAATAAAATATCTTCGAACAACGCTCTGCGACAGACTTAGGATATATGGCTGGGACTACATTGTGCCAACATCAGGATGAGGAACAATCTTTCTCCTTCATTCACTCTGTCTCTTTCTGTGTCTACCTCTGTGTGACAATTTGCATTCAATGATGTCTTTATTTCCCATCATCCCCTGGCAGCTTCCTGTGCCAACACAAGCAATCTGTGCCAACTTCCTGACCATGCCAATCCAATCACAGTAATCTCTCAAAGGGCCAGAGGCCAAAGAGCTTTGGCAGAATTCCCATATATATAAATATATATATGTACACAAAAATGCTCAGAATGCTATCTGTTTAAACCCATTTTAGCAGCTCAGATCTGGTGGATGCTCAGACGGTAAAATAAACTGCTAAAATAAACAGTAAAATACACCGCTCAGCAAAAACAAACCAATTGTCCTTATTTATAAGAGAGATGGTAGAAATTCCAAAACCACATTTTTTATCTGCAGTTTAAACAGTTTTACACACTGCAAATGCTCAAAGCCAACACAATCTCCAGAACAAATCTCCCTGAAAAACCCACAGATAAATTCAAACTTTATGCATCTCTAGGTTCCATTTTCTATTTTTATCTTGGCACAACGCCATACTTACACTGTGGTAAGGTTAAGGCACAAAAAACACTTGGTTAGGGTAAGGGTTAGGAAAACATAATGGTTTGGCTTGTAATAGCTGCTTTGGTTGTCAAGGTCTCATTAAAAACAGTCTATATTTGCAACAAACAGTGTTTTGGCAGAAAGTAGGCAGGTTGTAAATGCATAATGTGAACATAAGATGACATGTTTTGTACAAATGTCAGTATGGTAGAATATGGTAATATCGTGGACGTATTTGTGGTTTGCAGAAATGTTAAAGCAACATTATGTAGAAACTGGCAATTTGTGAGTGTATAAGGGTGATGTGATAACATTTCATATATAAAAGGTTCAAGGTCAACTTCACTGTGATGTCATAATGTTTTGTAGAGGGGTGTCACAATTCTCCAAATCAACGATTAAATTTGACTTTTGATCTTAAAGCAACACTTTGTAGAAATGTTGTGTGATTTGAGGCCCCGTAGTTTGCAAACTACAAAGAAAACGCATTACATCATCACAATATTTTGTGTTGAAAACTTTTATGTTGAAGTAAACACGTATGTATCGCTGTGATCCTGCCCGTTGACTGAAGTTACATAGTACAGAAACAAGCAGTGTTGGGCAAGCTACTTGGTTACTCTACATAAATTAAGCTTCACTTCACCGAAGCTACCCCCCAGAGAAATGTAGCAAGCAAAGCTACAGCAAAATGGCAAATGTAGTTTAACTACATCAAAGCTATTTTTTTTATATTGGAACAACTTCATTCCAAGTCAAAGCTACCTCAGTGATCAATAAAACTGTCAATCAGACAGATAAGCAGGCAAAAATATTACATTCAATTGTTTCTCAAACAATAAGCTGTGCTCTCACTATTTTGTAAATTGCATTATTCAACTATCAATGCACACTTAATTCTAACATCCATGGACAATCATGCACCTTGCTACCATAAAAGTGGTATTTTTATTAGGCTCACTCTGGACTAGTTATAGCTATATCTACATACATTGTAAGCTAAAATTTTGACTAACCACCATACTTTGGTTTTGTAGAAATAGCATTTTTGTTGTACCCTCTGCTGGTTAAAAATGACAAAAGTAATAATTCAGAGTAATGCAAAATTTTCAAATGTTTCTCTGTTCCCTCATTTCCCCACCTCTTACCTCCTATATGTAACGTTATTGTATTTGTTTGTTATTTAAGTTTGTCTTTTTGTCTCGGGATCAATTCGTCTCCATCCTCCTCACCCTCTGCCATCTTTCCATCAAGTAACGTAAACACACTCAAGCTCACCTGTCTGTATTCCCCTGCAGCAGAGACGTTGTAGGCATCAGCCCAAGGATTGGTCCGTGATGTCACCGTCATACGGAAGTGCTTCTGTCGGCTCCACATACACGGCTGTGTATGGCGGTGGCGTCACTGACTGATCCTTTTATTTCAGCCCGCAGCAGAAATATCCACTATGTTGAGCTTCAGAGGTGTTCGTAAAAATGTAGCTTGCGGGGACACTGCCGCATTACTTGGTCAATAAAAGAGCTAAGCTACTGAAAAGCTATTTCATTCAGAAAACAGCGACGCTACCACCACGCTACTGAGAAATGTAGTTGAACTACTAACGCCACTACTTGTAGCGACGTTATTGCCCAACACTGAAAACAAGTGACAGGAGGGCAGAGTGGCTGAGACAGAGACACCATTCACCCTGTGACAAGACACTGCACCATCAAAATGAATTTGACTCTGCCATTGTTAAGGGTAAAAAAGTGACATAATGTTGCTTTAGCTGGTAACATTTCATCCTCCTGTCTGGGCTGTGAAAGCAGGTAGCCATATGTAAAGAAACAATACTACTATTGACAAATCATGTTTACTATTTTACACCGTGTTTCAGCTCTGTCTGTAGCTTCCGCACGCACAAGACTTTTACACATTATGAAAAAGACAAAGAACAACATATATTTGAAAACACTTTATTATTGAAGGTATTAATCTGAGGATTAGTAACTCAACAGAGCAGCAGGACACGGTGTATTACAGACGGGTTTATTTTCACATGACAGTCACTGATTTAGTTTATTAAAGTGGCACAGTGGTTTTCAGTGCAGTGAGAGAAACCAAACAGGAGTTCTGTAGCTAACTGGTTGTTTGTTGCATCCTGGTGTTCCTGCATGCTGCTATATTACAACAAAAACATTAGAATCGCTAAACAAAAACAGCTGTTAAACCTTGATAAAGGTACATTTAATGGTTTTATGTAACAACGATGCACTCCGTGGCCGTCACCAGTGTGCCTCAACACACATGCTGGGAACCTTTGTAACAACACAGCACTAGAGGAAGCAACAGACAGCTATTTCTATTCTAGATATAACATCACGCGGCCTGATATACAAATGTGCACAAACAAGAGTCACACGTCATTCACTACAAAGATTTGTCAACAATTTAAAGGTCCCATATTGTGAAGGTGAGTTTTTTTTATTATAATATAGCACGCTAGGTGCTTCACGAATGCTGTGAAAGTATCAAAATGCTCCATCCATGTATCAAAGGCACACAGCAAGTATTAAGAGTAGCATAGAAGTAGTAGGACCTTGCCAGGACTTCTGTGAGGTTGTGATGTAACAACTGTGCAGTCAACACCCTCAACCAGAGTCCAGAGGAAAGTCTTGCAACTCTGCCACTGTCTTGGCAATACCCTCTAACAGTTAGTTAAGGCTAACAAGACCCTAACTCAGTGAATGGGGAGAGAGCCATAACCTCATTTTCAAGGACAAAATTCCATGTTTACAATCACGAGGCAAATCTAATGAAACATGCTCAACATGTTTTGGGTGTTTTTCCCTGAAATAGGGTCAAAAACAACCTTTTCCCCGGCTTATACTTCTATTTCTACTACAGTTGTGACTTCCATGGCTCAATCCAGAGTGCCATTAAGTGACGCTGTCAACTCATGTTTAATGTCTCTTGTTTGGACAACCTTATGTTTCTTGGTGCTCCTGTGCATTATTGTGATATCCTCCTCTTACATGCCACTAAAAGGTCCATCTACACCCCTACAAAATCGGTTGAAACTGTGGAGTCAGTGCAACGTCAGAGTTGGGTGGTATGTTTCCTGGTTTGGTCACGATTGAGTGTTTGGGGGGACGGGGCAGGATATGTGTCATACAACCACCATCTCCAGCGTTACAGACTTTTCCATTCATAATGCTTGTGTGTGGTGGCTGGTCTCCTCCCTGCCTTGTTTCTGCCTCAAACACACAGGCAGAGCTGAATTAAAAACATGGTGGGCAGTGCCTGCTCAGGCCTGCCAGAGCTGACCACTCAGAACAAACTGGAGGGGGCCCTTAAAGAGACAGGCACAGGAGAGGGTGACTAGAGGTGCTGCAGCAATTGACAGTACGAGAAAAAAGATCATGTTTTTTGAACAGAAGAGCATGTAGTGGACATCCTAAATAAAAGTGTGAACCTGAAAAGTAGAACAATATGGGACCCTTAACTTGCGACTCACAGATACAAGTTTGGAGCTCAAAGATAAAGGTGAGTATCCTTAGAATGACGACTTGCAACACCAAATAAGCTATTAAAAGTTTCACTTTCCAGATTCAATTTGAATTTAAAACTCAAGAGAGCTTTAACTGCTGATTAGTTTACAACATGTACAGTTTACATGCCAATAACCTTTTTAAACTTTTGTTTCTATGCATATACAATAAATGAAATATATATATATTTTTTTTACATTATTTTATTGCCCTCGTCTTATCCCAAATTGAGAATTAACAACAGTGTGCATCCCTTCTATCCACTTATCTGTATGTGCATTGGTGTGTCGGTGGCTTGTTTATGTAGGTCGCCTGGCCAGGACTGTGAAAGATGGAGTGTTTGGCCTGAATCCAAAGTTTTATCCCATTTGGGTATAACGTTTTAATAGCAATCAAATAATAGCACATTTGTTTGAGGGATTATGTTGTTAAAGCATCCCGCTAGCTAACGTGGTATTTGGGCTCACTGCCCAGATAACTCACACATGTCGGCTCTTAATGGTATTTCGCAGGTTGTCTCATCTGTCAGTCACATTACATTTATAAAACGGTCTCAGGTGTTTAAAGTAAACGGATTGATGAAGGGGTTTAGCTGCTTTTCGAAAAGACAGTACGCCGTTCACAGGCAGAAATGCAGTGTCCTTCAGCTGGTTCATCTGAATCTATTTAATCAGTATTCAAGTTGTCTGTCCTGCTGCTGGGTGCAGTTCGGGGAGGTTTGAGACCCAACAGAGAGCTGGCAGGACTTGATGGTCCTAATTAATATGAATTACATTAAATTCACATGTTTGGATCAAACCTCAGCTGTAATCTGATCACTCTCCTGACACTTCAGCTCTCGTCTTTACTGGACACAGAGACGAGCTGATAACACGTGTACCAGACCAAGAAAAAGCCTACTATACAACTATACAATATGAAGTTGGATGTTTTATAGATTATCTCATTGCTGCTCTTATAAAAACAATTGGACACCAGCCAGCCCTTGAAAACAGTCCAGCGTTTGCGTATGACAATGAGATGTAACGTTATCCATTGCTCGGGGCAGACGGTTGTGTCTGGCTTGTGGATGCCGTTCATATTTAGTCTTTTCTTGTATTGTCAGGTGCTTTCTATTACTTTGTATACTCTTATTTTTAACTGAGCTTTCTGTCAAGGATTGCTGTGTATTTGAAGCTGTCACATCTCTCCTGCTGTGCTTTTACAATTTTGCAAACTGTACATCTTGAGAAAAAAAATGGTCTAATTTTTCCCATGAAGACCGAGACTGTGAGAGGCATTATATGCCTAGAAATGGACAAACTGTTTCTAGCGGAAATCTCAGCTATTTTGAGGAACAGAATTTGTGAGCAAGTGTTACACAGTTAAAACTCTCAGCATACTTGCTGCAGAAATCACCCAGCTTGTGTGAACAAAGAGCATATCTGTGTGAATAAAAAGTGCCGGACTGGCTTCAGTCTGAGCAGATTTACAGGCCGAACTGTCAAACTGTTCATTATGCTGCATGACCATCTGCAAATAGTCTGAAGTGTCACATAATTGGTTGCGTTGCCTCTCAAGATAGTGTCCTGATGTCCCTTCTCCAGTCTGTGTTTAGCTCTCTGTGCCGAGTCCTCACAAGTGTGCCTGTTGCTACACTGAAGGCCTCCTGCCTGAACTTTAGCTGTCATGGATCTTAATCCCCGTGGGCGTTACATAAAGGTCAAACCAAACCAAACATCCTTAAACATCCAAGTCAGTCTGCTCTGTTCTATATTAATCACTATTTACACATCAAGCCATTGTTATCTATAGAAATTCTTCATATAAATATATAATATATATATATTTGTATTTACATCTCTTCAAAAAAAGTCAGTAGTGCTGTGCAATCTATCCTATAAGGGTTAAATACAAATAAACAAACACATGTAGAGGTAAGTACAGGTAACATAAAAATGCGTGCCGTGCACCTGCGACGAATCGACAGCCCGTCCCACCAGCTGAGCCGCGCGGCGCAAAAACAATCTGGTTGACCTGCGCTTACAACTTCACCACAAAAAACCTATGAGGTTGTCTCTCAGTCTTTTTTGTCTCTGTCAGTCTCGGGGACTATCTCTCTCTCCATCATCAGCGAGGTTCCCATGTCGACAGCAGCACGAGCAGCAGGGTCAGCAGGGTCAAAGGCTCAACAGACGACGTGTGGGCTGAGCCTCGAACAGCCACCTGATAGAGAGCATGAGATACAAAATTAAAGAAGAATGAGCAATCTACAAGACAGCGGATGAATGGGTGTGACGGTAGGAAGAGCTATGATTTACCTGTGGAGGCGAGAGGTGATGAGGAGGGACAGGGCGACGAGGAGGAGGGGGCGGAGCCATGTCCTTTGCGGCTGGACTGCGACCGCTGGATACATCACCTGTCTCATCGCCTGAGAAAGACAGAAGCAAAAATATGATTGTCATGGTAGTGCTTAAAATCTCCCCCTAACCAACTATTACATGGGATTTTATCAGATTTTCCTGGCGATTCTATACATGCTTTATTGTCTCTCTGGCCATCAAAAGTGAAGTTATGGCTTTCTCTCCATTCATTAAGAAAGGGGCTCCGGTCCTGTTAACCTGATATAACTACCCGCGGGCATTGCTAAGATGCCTATAAGACTTTGATAATACTAATCTTAAACATGGCAAAAACAATACTATTAATCTTGTTGCACAAGCAAAGAGCCCACACTTGTCTGAAAAGATCAGTTACTGTAATAACAAAAACATGTCCAGGCCTTCACAATCAACAGAAATCCAGCTTAAAAATATGTTCATAAACAAACAACTCCATAAATTAACAGTGCAAGTCAGGATTTGTGGAAGTCATTTCTGGTTCTGCTTTAGTCCCACGATTGCACAAAATCTTGCATCAGTTGTGGCTGACCTGGAAGATTTATGGATTTGGCCCCACCCACCCACCCACAGTGTGTCACAAATGTGAATACTGTTACCTTTTACACATAAACACATACGCACACACACAAACACAGAATGTTGTTCCATTGAATGGGCATATGGCAGGACTTCACCAGCTGCTTTATCGCTTTCATATGCATGTATGTAGGTGTGTGTCTTGCGTCTGTGTCTGTGTGTTGGCAGTAATCCAGGCCCCTCATGGGAGGAACTCAGGTAAATGACTGGATTAGGACAGGAGGGAGACAGACTGTGCCGCCAGCTAAACGTGCACCCACACACCCACACACACACACACACACACAGACATTTCAACCAGAGACATTCTCATACTCACCTGTGCTGTCACAAGAAACAGTCACATCATGCTCTATCCTGGCACACACACACACACCTGCTTGGGCAGAAATCTGATTCTGCCTCTTACAATACACATTGTCCTGCAGTACAATAGACAAAGGGCCTCTTTCATTCACTGAGGAATGAGGCGAGTAGTTAACGTTCACACAGTCGCACAAATATTATATCTCATAATAACTCAGACATAACGACAGCAGGACAACAGCCATATACATACACAAATGAACATAACCAAGCATGCACAGAACGTTTGAAATTCAAAACACAGACGTAGACACAAAAATATGAAAACAATCTGTATGAGAGACACATGATGTGTTTTTGTTTTTGACTCTGTTGATGATCCGGATGATTTACTCACAGCAGAATGTTTTCCAATTAGGAGTCTGTCCTTTATTGTGTGCTCTCTTGACAAATAGCTCCATGGAGCAATATGGGACCCTGGGCTCATGGCTGTGCAGCTGTGTGTTTCCATCTGTGTGTGTGTGTGTGTGTGTGTGTGTGTGTGTGTGTGTGTGTGTGGTGTGTGTGTGGATGTGTGCGTGCGTGTGTGTGGCCTGTTTTCTGATCCCATTCCAACTGAAAACCTTGTGTCACATCTGGAGTGAACCTGTTTCAGGAACAGAACTGCATCATATTTTTATTGTGTTTCCACCATAACAAGAATATTGTGACAAAACCGTGTTTTGATCTCAGCATGATATCTGTTACTTGTGTCCTTGTTCTTAAAAAAATATATAAATATGCAAAAACTGGCCCTCTTTTGCTCTTCCATTGAGCTGCTTCAGACGTAAAATTTGTCAAGTTGATTTGTTATGTCCCTCTAATCAGGCCAAAAGGAACACCTTTTCCAATCATTTACATGGAAGAGCATAAGCAAGGTGAGTTACACTCACATTGGAAGGTAAATGAGGCAGCCAAAATTATGGTTTCAGAGAAGCAAAGGAAAAATTATGTGTTACAAATAGCTGTGTGGCCTGTGGGTGCTGTCTCCGAGTAGAGTTACTTTGTATAAATATGTTACATAGAACTTAATTTGAAGAGATTATAACAAATGTTCAGTATATAATAGATAATTAAATCATTTTATCTACTTCAACCTACCACAATAACATGTGCAATTAGAAATTAGAGCACTAGTTATGATACTTACATAATATCGTGTTCAACAATTCACAACTTTGTTTTCATAATAGGTAGTTTTAGTATTGTTACTTTGAAAACATTATGCTGATGACACTTCTGTCTTCTCATGTAATTATAATTTTGAATGCAGGAGTTCATTCTACTGTGGTACTAAGTGAACGTTGTGAATATTTGTCACCCAAGAAAAACTAGTAATACTTTTAAAAGGCTTGTTTTGTCTGATCAGCTATCTGAAACAGAAATCTGAAAAGCTGAAGGCAGCAAATACGCAGTTTCTTGATAAATACTTCACAGATTATCAAAGTTGTGCTTCTCTCCGACCGTCATCCAAAGGTTCCTAATTAGACTAAATGTTCTATTAAGAGTCACTCTGCTCGCGTGTGCCTTCTGTATGTGTGGTTGGATGTTAGTGAGTTTGCGTGTGTTTCAAGGCGGGTGGCAACACAGTCTCCTCCTACATGCCCTTCGGCATGTTTGTCTCTTAGCAACAATTCAGAAACATGTCACATAAGGCAGATTGGCGACAAATACATGGACACACACACGCACGCACGCACGCTCACGCACATGCACACACACACACACACAAACACACGCGCACACACACACACACAACACACACACACACACACACACACACACACACCAGAGATGAGTAATGAACAATGTCACTGGCCATACTCATGGGATAGTTTAACCTTTACTGCAATGAGTAATGAGAGTGTGTGTGTGTGTGTGTGTGTGTGTGTGTGTGTGTGTGTGTGTGTGTGTAATAATAAGAATGCAGGAGTGACATTTGAAAGATCTTGTCAGTGAGTTGCCGTGGAGGATTGTAGATTCCAGGTCAGCGAGCTGCAGATCAAACTTTCAGTCTTTTTTTGTTGACGTCCAGCATTTAAAACTGTCTCATCTCCATTCATGCACAGCTCACATTCACAACAACAAGTAGAGAACGGTCACCATGTACTGTCATGGTTGAAGAGGAGAGCTGGTGAAAACATGTGATATATCATCCCCTCCAATCCAAACAAACAAATGTGTCATCTTGACCATTGACTCGTAATTTAGACACTTTTACACAATAATAAGATAAAAATGGAATTGAATTGAACATAAGTTGAGCCCTGGGGTGATCGTAAGACTCCCGAGCAGGTGGAGTACAGCCATAAATCAGAGCTGTGGTGACCCACAGGAAACAGACTGGTTGCCAGGCACTAAGTGAATCTCTCTCTGTTTCACACATACACACTCACACACGCACGCACGCACGCACGCACGCACGCACGCACGCACGCACGCACGCACGCACGCACGCACGCACGCACGCACGCACACACACACACACACACACACACACACACAGTTTGGTGGGTTTGAGTAGGATCTTTTAGTCTAAAAAAAGACAGACATGCCTTATAATTGCAAAAAGAAAACGGTAAATTTTAACATTATTCTGACAGCTGGCATGATTACTCACAAGCTGTAACTAACAATGTGTCAATGTGTATGAAAATAAAACACATTAACATGATTAATAAATTATTACCAAAACTAGACATAATACCAAAGAAAAAAGAAACAAAGAGTATTACATTATATTCAGTCAGAGTTTCTTTTATCAAAACAAATGTAGCAGGATTTTTTGATATATTCATTTATTTAGCTTGCTTTAAAAAAATGCATAAATTTGCATGCTAGTAACAACAATCATTGTTTCTCAGCAAAGACCAATTTGCAACTGTTTTGCATGTGAAGGGCTCCGTGATCAAGTTAGCAATAATCTGCTAAATGCAATGTTCTGTTCGACTTTCAAGATAAAGATTGCTGACAAATAGGTCATGTATAATATGATGACTTTTGGACTTTTGGTATTTATGCTGTCATGCGGTCATGGTTTGGTGGAGTTTAGGCACAAAAACAACTTGGTTAGGTTGAGGCAAAGAGCATAGTTGGGGTTGAATCACTACATTTAGTTGCATAACATACATAAATCAAGTTATGTGATGTAAGTGATGTAGACATTTACGTACATTAACTTACTAACATAACCAAACTTAAAAACAAATCACTTTTGACTCTTGGCTACAAGCAAACTCCAGTGTATGACTCATCCAACCATCCCGCCCACCCCCAACTTATACTCTTCTAGCTTTTTAAGCCCAGATTCCACCGGACATGTCCAGTTGTGCTACATCAAGCTGACCAAGCCAGACAGGAAGTCAGACAATGGTACGGCATTGAGCAGGCGGTCAGTTTTCAAAATAAAACACTCTGTGCAGACTCAAGGTTGTCCCTTTAATCATTGTTAAAGGGACAAACAGTGAAACCATTTAACTCTGTTGAAATGGAAGAAGAAACACAAAAATCAAGAAAAATAATGACGAAATACACACAATATGCAAACAAAATCTGGTTGGCATGATGATCTGCTTCTGAAACTCTCCCAGTGGAACAAAACTACCTTGCACACGTTAATTCACAGAGACTTGACCAGTGGAATTACAGTGTTATACTACTGTACTAGAGCGGGTAACTACAGTGTCAAACTTAGAAACACAGGGCCATTGACCAGGCTTCTTGTGAGTAGAGAACAGGATGTTAAACTGTAGTAAGCAAAAGTTCATCTGTGTGAAGTATAAATGACAAGGCTTCATGCTAATGCAGAGAGGGAGCAGCAGGTTTTTGGTAAACATCTATTTGCACACATTTAGCCAATGTAATGCTGGTGTGATTAACAAAGCGCATATAAAACCTGTTGTTATACCATTACCATTGTTCTGCTGTTTTTGTATTATAGCAGTAAAACTAGACCATCCAGCCAAAATCACCAATCACACCTGTGGAGCTTTAATCCATTATAATGTTCACAAATAATATAATAATGTATCAAGCATTTTCATTCCAGAGAAGCCGATACCCAAACCTCAGCATTGCTGTGTTAGACGCTCTGTCATGCATTGCCCCAGTCTGCCATCTGAAACACAACCCAACTGACAACAGCATCTTCCTAATCACAGCAGACAATATGTGTGTGTGTGTGTATGTGTGTGTGTGTGTGTGTGTGTGTGTGTGTGTGTGTGTGTGTATAATCACAGTATGTGTCACAGAAACATGTTAGTAATGCTTTGATCAGGCAGATCCGTGTGTAATGCGGCGCTAAATCACTGCATTTTAATGCGCTGATTGAGGAAGAGGAGTGTTTGTGCTGTCTCGGCTCAGAAGACAACTTCAGGTAGTCCAAATATTTGTGGGCGTTCATGTTCGACATGCAGAAATGTGTGCTCGCGTATGTTCGTTCACGTAGATGGGAGTTAAGAGAGGATGTTACGGAGGCATGATCCGATGAGTGAAAGTTGAAAAGTGAACTGACAAGGAGCGTGCGTGTGTGTGTGTGAAATAAATTGAGTGCGTTAATGACTGTATCTGATATCAGATGCCTGTGGTGTGTTTCTACAGAACTGTCAATTTATGCCCCAATTATGCCTAATCCTGTTGCCCATCAATTTTTGAACGTACACAACAGACACTCATTCTCTCGCTCTCTTGCTTACTACACACACACACACACACACACACACACACACACACACACACACACACACACAAATATTGCGAGGTGACCTTGAAAAGCGTCTGGATAGACGGTGTGTGCGCGTGTGTGTAGATGTGTAAATGTATCCGTAGCATTTCCAGCTGAATCAGTAATGAGCATTTCATTACTTCAGCCTCAGTTCCCCAGGGAGGAAACACAAACACACACACACACACACACACACACACACACACACACACACACACACACACACACACACACACACACACACACACACACACACAGGGGGCAGGAGGAGCATGGTAAAAGGTAGCTGTGGATTATACACTCAGCAAGTGCTTATCAGAATCGAATTATAAAATGATAGCGAGTAAAGAAGATGGCAAGAAAGAAATTAAGAAAGGAAGAAAAAGAGGCAGCGCTGTGAACATCAGAGTGAATGATATGAGGCATACCTCAACACCAGTGACAATGTCTATTTTCTGAACACACAATAAATGTTAAATTTGGCCACAGATATAAATAATCCGATTCTGATATCCTGCCAACACACTACTGTTTCTCCTGGTATCCTTCACTGCTGTCATCTTGTTATATATGGAGTTAAAATAAAATAATATTATGAAATTGGTTTGCTGCTCAACCGCCTCATATAAGGAGAATCTATAGACACTAAAATCATCAATGTGTCCCCAGTTGGTAATATGCTGTGATGTTTTCAAGCATTTGTTGTACAACACAGTGACAGTGAGGCTCCTTTATCTCGGGAGGTAAGAATGAGAATTGTAGCAGCTCTAACGCTTATTTTGAAGCAACAATACTGAGAGATGTCAATCGATGTTAACACAACAGCAAATAACACATACATTCTTGGGTTTACTTGTACAGGCTCCGTGTCGAAGGACGTTTCTACTCAGAGCGAGCCTCACAGACTTGGATCAAACCATAAAAATGTAAATACAGAAAGAACCTCAGAGAATCGGATGATTCCAGTTTGCCTGTCAGACAAAACATTTTTTTTTGCAACTTACCAAATACTGTAAACTGGTATGACATGTTTCAAGCAAGCACTTTTAGAGACCAACTGGTTGTTGAAGGGATCTTGGTGTTTTTCTGCCAAGCTCCTTCTCAAAGCAAAGCCAATGTGTAACTCAAGTAGGAGAATAAGGAATTCATCACTTCATAATCTCACAGCAACGAACGCGGTCCTAGCACAGTGAATTTCATTTACATACAGTTTTTATTTTTTTATTTCTTCAGCTGGGAGTCTCTCAAATCAAAAGGATGGAAACTAAATTACATCACAAAATTGTCTTAACTGTTAAATAAGCCCCTTTGCTGACGAAAATCTATCCATCCACTATTTAGGCTGAAATGTTCAAAAAAGAGGTGAATGTTTAAAAGTTGTGCTTTTGCTACATTTTGTCCCTCGGGGAACTTCTTTCCTTACCCCCTGATGCTCAGTTTTAGTGATAGGCGGCTACGGACTTCTCTGGGATGAACATTGTTGGAAACATTTGGGACACTGTTATCATGCAATGAAATATATACCAAAAATGTAGTCGTTTGTTTCTAGACACTTTATATCATTGAACATTACTAACTGTGCGTTCAGACCAAAAGCGCACAAAGAGGAAAATCCGCCTTGTCCGCCTTGTCCACTCCTCCTAAGTCGCTTGTCGCTTTTGTCACCCTGTTCGTTCTTGCTTCTAAATTTAAAGGGCCTGCTCGCGTTCAACACCACCACGCAACTACTGCTGTAGCAGCCCATCTATTTACCGACATCGTTGATCACGGAAAGTTACTTGATGGAAAGTTACTTGATAAAGTCATTAAATAGCATGCTAGCATGCTACGTTGCAACGCTAGTATGCAATAATTTCTCTCCTTTCTTACAAACATATTACACAATTAAAAGCTCACCAGGCAAACCAACGACTAGAGCGACCTTCTTCCACGCATCGGCCGTCTTTAACTGATCCCTATTAGAGTTTAGATTCTCTGCCAGAGCCCGAGCCTGACCCTGACCGGTCGATATTTCCCTCCACTATCCTCGGCCGGGCCCTGGATCAAGCATTTGTGTTTTTTAATAACTCAAAATAATGACTGTATTATGTTGTTTGTGTCGCTGCATGGTCTGACACGTGAGTGAGTTGTCCTCATGCTGAAAACGTGACTTATTGCACACGTCACATCACTCGCCGAGACGTAAGAAGAAAGCAAAAATATATATTTTTACTAAGGAAAATGACAACAATAATAGTAACGCACAGTGACTTAAGTAAGTACTTTAATCTGATTACTGGTTTGGAAATATTAACCTGTTAGATTACTCCTTACTGAAAAAAAGTGATCAGCTCATACAGTTAACGAGCCGGGCCAGGCCGGGCAGGCTGGGCTCGGACACAACGTGCACGGGCTCGGGTCGGGTCTGGCTTAGTTTTGCGGGCCGATCTAATCTCTGATCCCTATACGCGAACAGGGTGAAATCGTAGAGGACCGGGTGTTCTGCTACGGCAGCAATCAACATTTTCAGCACCATCTCGGAAGGAATGTTTGGTAGGAACCAAAGTTACGCGGGTGTTTCTCTGGGACTGACCTGACCGAGGGACGACAGCAGAACGAGACATCCCCATTGGTTATCGGATGGCTTTTCCCCCTTTTCCACCTAGACGCGTCATAGCTCATTACATAAAGTTGGAGGATTTTTAACTTTTTTTTCCCTCCTAATCCGCCTATTCCTCCCGCCTCCGCCTTTTCCACCTTTCCCTCCTTGTCCGCCTGGCTCCCAATACACAATGAATGACTTCCGGGATCTTTTTCCTCTTTGTGCGCTTTTGGTCTGAACGCACAGTAAGGGTGTGTGAGTTGTACGCAGGTTCTGTTCTGCTTCAAGTCATTTACTTACATCAGCATCCTCATGCTAACATGCTGATTTAATGCTGCTGTAAATGTTATTTTCCTATAAAAATATGTGTCAAATAGCTTTGTGTTCCAACAGTATTCACTGTTACAGAGTCAGGACAGACAACTCCATAAAGAGGCGGTCCTGTCTGTTCCTGAACCCATTTTCAACATCTAAGCATGTTAGCATGAAAAATAAAAACTAAACTAGGACATATTGTAATATTTTTCTTCAAGAATCTCTTCACGTCCAGCATTACTTTGGGTTGATAGGAAAGAAAGACACATTATTTGTGATGAAGGGACAAATTCTATCAATGATAGAAAGTGCAGTTTTGTTCATGTGACTTACTGTTCCTGTAATTTATAATTCTGCCTATTTAAGTCTAATAGCCATCTGGCCAGTTTCCCCAACACCTGTAATTATTTATAAACTGTATCTATCTAATGATTAACAGTCTGGTCAGATGTTCTAGTCTGCATCTCTGTCATCTGCTCCACTGGTCCCAAAGTAACTGTGTGGGTACATAATCTGAAAATTACTATTCAGATTAATGGCTAGTACTTGTTTTCAAATAGCTATAATAACAGTTAAAGCATCTTCCCAAGGTCACCGAGGTGAAGCGTAGCCTCCGGTGGAATCATAAAAACCTTTGGATGAAACACATGGGCAAAGAAATGAGCCGAGGACTGCGGCAAGGGACCGACTGTGATTGGAGGTGGATGAAAGCATGAACATGGCATAGTGATTGGTTGAAGGTTGTACATCAACAAAGGCCAGTGGGGGTGTTGTTTGCTCTGTGCGTGTGTGTGTGTGTGTGTGTGTGTGTGTGTGTGTGTGTGTGTGTGTGTGGCAAGTGAATTCTCATTTGAATAAAAGCGGAATGAAGCTGGAGGTTGTGGAAGCTAGACAAAGCAAGGGCAACACCCTTCTTCGAAAAGGTCAGATATGGACGACAGAATCACCGCAGAGTCGAGGGCTAATAATCAGATGATTTCTAATCAGACTTGCATGAAGAAACTCTCTCAGGTGTAAAGACGAGCAGGGAGTCGGACAGAAAGACAAGCGGAAACAGACAGGTTGATAGACAGGTGGGCAGGGAGAGGACGGGATATGAGCAGCAAATGCAGGAGATGCTTGATAGAGGCTAAAGGAGGTAGGCCATTTGAGAGGGAGAGAGGGGGGATGCCGACACCCTTGTTAGCAAAATGGCCAAAGGCATCCCCCTTGTTAACCTGCCACCCCCCCTCCTCTGTATTCCCCAAGGAGCAGAGAGGGTGCAGGGGCAGAGGAGTTGTTTACTTGAATATGTTAGTCTAGCCTGCCTGGCTCATTGATCCTGTCTCTGACTGAAGTTAGGATCCATGTCTCTGAAATATCAGTTCTCTAACTGTGCTGTGTCTTGATAAATCCATGAGGTTGTGCGTTGCGCTGAAGCTCCAGGCGGATTTGTTGCGCTTCTTTCTCTCAACCCCAAACTTCTGTCTAGTTTTTGTCTAGGAACTCTAATATTCCCTAATATATATGCTCTAACTACACAATTATGTACTATTGCAAATTCCTATTTCCAATTTTAACACCTACCCCTCATTTCCATGTGACCCTTTGCCCCTCAGAGCAGAGTTATAAGGGGCAAAGGATTTGAAATCTCCCCCATGAGATAGCCCCTCAACATCCTCATGCATCATCAGTAGTCTTGGTGTTCATGTAATCAGGCATGAATGGAAACTTCCAATATGTCGTCTTCAACCATGGTGATTTCTCTTGCGTTACCATGAAAATCCTGGTATTATCACAATACCATCTGCAATTTATCTGATGGATATAGAAAAGCATGGACACGTCTTCAAAAAATCACTAGCGGCGCTCTGTAGGCTAACATTATGGATCCATACTAACGCTGTGCTCCTACCTGCCATTTTGATGCTAGAGGAACGGCACCTAGTGCAGCAACTGCGCTGCTGGACTTTAAATACCAGGCAGCAATTAGAATGCAATACTGAAATACGTCAAATGAGAAACCGTCATAAAAAAATCAGCAATAATGTAACTTTAGCTAGCTAGCTAGTTAGCTACCAAGACATTTGCAAACTAGTAGACATTGTCCTATGCCTGTTATAAAGAAAATAATAAAGAGTACTCATTACCCTTGGATTGAAGTGTGCATCTGAAATCTCCTTTTGAATGGTTATGTAGGCCCAAAGGCTCTTAGCCACAAGGCCAGTGGTCGGTCATCGCACATTGCCAGTGAGAGTTGCCCCACACTGCTGGTACTGGACAGACCTTGTCAGAAGTTATTTGTCTGATTCAGCATGTAGCATCAGCAGTGGCTCCTTGGTGGCTCCCATTCAGTATTTTCTTTCACGCAGGCGCAGAACATACAAGCTTGTTTGGTACCCTGCTGCTGCTTTTTGGCCCTGACAGAGGCGACATGACATGGCGCAACAGTCGGGCTTTCTCGCAGCTAGTTCTTCGACGTCAGTTTGGTGGGTAGGGGCTGTAACACACCACCCTCCCCATCTATCCCAACAGTTATCAGGACAACCTTCCCCTAGGCATGAACTTGAAAAACAGAGGGGTAGGGTTAAGTGCTGTTATTGGACTAGGCCTTTATTGTAGCCTATATATTCTATAGAGCAGTGTCACCTTCATGATCAAAGTCGCAAAGGAAAATGTAGTCACAGAAGAGCAACAGGATCATAGAGACACACGGCTGACTGTAGCATCCCTCCAAAATGTGAAATGATTGTTTGCTAACTGGCTATGAGTATGTTGTAGTTATTGCGTAAGTCCTACAATGTGAAGCATTCCAAGTAGAGTTCCATTCTTTTATCTTTCTGAGGTGTGCTGAGCAGAACAGACCTTGAGTCGGTGTGAATGAGAGAGACTGTGAGAGCAAAGTGAATGTGTAATTCTTTAATGAGCCGCATCTTCTACCCTGAGGATATATCACTCTAACTGCTTATTAACCATTACCACATGCTGAACACACACACACACACACACACACACACACACACACACACACACACACACACACACACACACACACACACAGCATGTGAGCACTTACACTTATGACTTCCCTTTCTCTCTGCACCAACTGTTACCTCCTATCGTCCTCTTCTGTATCAGCTCATCCCTTTCTCTCTCTTTGCCCCCTTGTGTGTGTGCGTGTGTGTGTGTGTGTGTGAGTGGGTGTGTACCAGTTTTAGCCAATATACCCCAAGCTGTGAGACTCGGGCAACATAAACAAAATAAAGAATCAAAACAAAGAGGAGCAATTAAAAAGAGAAAAAAACTGACAAAAACAGTGGAACATCGAAAGTATGAAATTAATTTATACACTGTTTATTTGTTTTGCAAAATGTATTTTGAAGGAAACATGATTTCTGCCTGGATGACCTTTCCTGGCAACGCTTTATCAAATCCATGAAATGCGCCATAGATAGCAGACAAAAATCAGGGGGCACACTGGAGATGTGTTACGTCTCCAGTGTCGCCATCTTGGATTATTGGAGCCGGAGTGACGATATAACTGAGATAATTTAACATAATTTACAGAACGAACGTCATGTTGTATTGAACAAGACTTGAATCATTGCGATTGAGACCATTAATTCATTAGGACACTTCATAGTGGCTTCACTCTTCAGACCAGAGAGCTCGGACCATATTTTACACAGTCAGCGGCAGACATTTTAGGAAAAACATCGTAATGTGTGTTTGCAATAACTTTTTTTCAATTGTGTTATTTCAAAGTGTATACATCTAATTAATCTAAAATGCATGTGTGATGCTGTCATAGCATATCAATTAAAAAAAACCTTCATTAATATTAGGTTAGAGACCTAATTTAGCTGCAGAAACGTCATACATGTCAGACCGCTGGGTTCTACTATATCTTTAAATGTTAGGACCAGAAATTACAACTAAACAAGGTCAGTTTTTCACCCGGACATAACTGTTGTTGTTACCACAACATCATTTTAATTCAGTCTATACAATCGGTTGATGGTGAACACTTTGCTGATGTAGTGGATTTAATATGTTGGACAGTATATAGACGTTTGTTTGCTGTGAACAGTGGACAGATCTGTATTTGTTGGTAAAAACAAAACAAAAATAAACGCAAGGCAGCATTATATTCCTCACACAATGTATTTACTGATGGATGTCCCTCATTAGATTTCTATTCTTGTTGTTTACTACAGACGATTGACTGCAAGAAAAGTAGGATAAGAAGAAATGCTCCAATCCTGATTTGCCGCTGTATCAGTAGGATACCGACTGCATTCACAGCACGTTTCACAAGCTAATGTTCTCCAGTGCATGCATGTACAAAGGAAGCAGTTTCATTTTATAGCGCTGATCAATCCGATGCAAACGCTCGCTCTGGGAACTTTTATAGTCACGGGTGCAGATTAGGAGCCCCGCCAGACTGTTTTATTGTTCTTTCTGGCTCCCTTTGGACAGATGCTTATGAATGCAGATCAAACTGTCCTCAGGCAGAGGGCTAACATGTTCGAGCGCTGGAAAACACTGGCCTTTCCCTTTAAGATGAAATAGCCTCTAAAAGCCCTGTGAATCTGGCCCCAGGGAAGTGGGGGAGAGGCCAGAGGAGCAAGGCAGGGATGATGAAGCGGAGATACATGGCAGCAGGACAAGAAATAGAAAATGGTTCAAGCAATGTTAAATATCCAGTTGCGTGCGCATTATTTGTTGCGGGATTATGATGAGAACCAAATACTGACACGGGTTTTACTGCATATCCAAGATTTTCAAGGTATTACAATACTAAGAAGGCACGACGCAAAGAAACATGATGATACTTTGGTAGTGGAGATGGCACAAAACCTGCCACACCTCCCCTCTTTCTCTCCATCCCCCCCTTTTCTTCATTGCCATCAAATAAGCACCCATGGGAAGACGGACCACCTGGTAACCATGGTTACAGGGATTGAGTGTCCCTCACGAGTACACATTCTCTTACACGCACACACACAGATACGTCCTGTACTTGGTAAAGAAACAAAGAGTTCCTGAATATATTACCAAGTATACCGTGAAAGGCAAACCTGCTGCAAATGTCTTCATCCGTGTTTTTGTTTACACGGCGGAGCTCAGCTGCTTTTTTTCTAGACAAAGTCATTCTGTGAAACATTTAGTCATAACGGGAATTTTGTGCGCAGCTTCAAACCGTGAAAGTGAGGTCTCTTAAGGGAAATAGGCGGATGCTTTCCAGACTATACTTACATTAGTGGTTGTAGTGTGACTCATGGATACCTGGAGGTTAAAGTTTCCCCACCTCTGCATCCACCACCACAACACAGCTAAAAGCACAGCAATTACTGGTCTATGACACAGCGTTTCATTTGTTACAGAGAAGAGAAGAGAAGAGAAGAGAAGAGAAGAGAAGCTGTGATTACATTTACATTATTGACATTATAGGACCTGGATATGTCTGGGGAGACAAAGAGAGAGTGGGGAAGGGGCAGCTGAAGAAGGGATCGTGCTGGTTTGAGGAGAAAAAAATCAATCAGTTTAATCTTGGTGAATTCTAGGGGAGAGGAGGATGAGGAATGGCCAAATGAAGAAAGAAGAGTAGTGAAAAGAGAAAAAACTGTAATAGATAGCCGGTATAGGCCGATTATTGGGGCAGATACTTAAAGAAGACGCCCACCCCAGCCACAGTCTGTTCACCCCCAGTGCCATCTGGCCAAATCTATCTGTCCGTGTCTTTTGTGTCTGATTGATGATAATTTCATTTTAAAATGCGATACTCCGATGCAGCATCTTTTTTCCATCTACAGTCACCTCTGTTTGATCTCACACACTCCGCCCACAACATAGTCAGATTGGTTACACAACAAAAGTAATAGCCTTAACCCGGAATAATCGGAATCTGCAAAGTAGCTAGTGACTTAAATTATCGAATAAATGTAGAGTGAAAGTATAAATTGCAGAAAAGTATGGAACACAAATAAAAAAAAATTCGGTCAGTCACTGGTTATTCAGCCAATGTATATCGGTTCCAAATACTGGTTATTGAGACTGATTACAGCCCAGAAAAAAACAGAACGGTCAATCTCTAATAAGTAGCCACTTAAGTTGAATATCTGACTGCTGACAGTAATGCAGAACTACAGAGCAACTTCAGCGTGAATTAGCGTCACTCTTTTAACGGTAAAACCTACAGTTGTGCTTCTAAAGGCATGTAAGAACAGCAAACAAAATATTTCCCCCCCTGCATTTAACTAATCGTCAGTCTAACACTGATTTTAAAACATCAAATGATTGCAATGTAAGAGGAAACACTACAGAATCAGCTTTGCTGGCCACACTTCACTGTAGACTTAAAATTAAATCCTACATTAAGCTCTCTGCTTTTAACTGCTCATATGCTGAGGTGCCTGCTTTTTTTCCCCTTTGCTTTTGATCCGTGAACAACGATTGCCAAGTGAGTCCCGCTCCTTGGCTTAGATCAACCTGTAAATGGACTAGAATCAAATAATAATAGCCTGTGTGCGGTCCCAGCATGACTAAAATAACTTCTTCCTGTCAAGTGGCCAACATTAATAAAACACATGCTTGACTTTTAGAGGCTGAATGTTTGTGGTTTGATTTCAGCTCCTGGCTGATATCTCACCATCTCCACCTCTCATCCTCCACTACTCTTGTCCCTCTATAGTATTCTTCAAAGCCCAAATGTGAGAATTAATTACAGGCGGGCGGGGTGTTTTCTTCATTTTATGATCCCTGTTCATATCTGCAGCCCAGGGATAGAGAAGAAGAGAAAGTTAAGCTCGATCATGTGTGCGTTGAAGAAAGCAGCGGGTAGATATTGAGAAATTCATTATAAGTCAAGAAGCAGCACGGTACTGGATCCGTTTCAGCCAGTCAGACGGAGAACGGGGCCATCCATAAAACATACTGGATACACACAAAGGCATTGCAGCGACAGAAGTAGTGCCACCAAACACGCTTAAATCACACACAAAAAGCACATGTCGGGCACGCATTAACAAACAGGATGGCCATAAACAGCCGTTTGTGCGTGCACGTCCACACTCTCCTTCTCACGCAAGCACAGTTTCTGTGCCCGCGCTCTTCCTTTCCTGCGAAAAAATAATGAGCTTCGCATTTCAGCAATTCAGATTTTAAAAGAAGCCATTTGTAAGCGGAATTTTAAATTGAGACAGAGTCAGACAAGCGTGGACAGGCAGATTTGGTGGCAGATGTATCCAAGGAAAAAAACTTCAGAGCAGCCTACATTTATTCATTTGATGGTATTTTTATTCACACATTAACTCAGAGCGGCTGACTCGGCGTAGAGAACGGGAACAAAAGGCAAATGACCCTGTGTGATTTGTGTGGTCTGGTTGACACTGCATCGCCCTGTCAGCTTCAGGGCGTAGGAGCCTTGTTTAAATGCATAGAGATGCCATCAAACAGGGAGACAAGCAGAAAATCCTCCTTTTGTCACTTATTGTAGTTCTTTCTCCAGGAATTCACTGTGGCTCGAGAGACACGATCCCCACCAGCTCGGTGAATCATAACCAGCAATTTTCTCTGTAAATAGCCAGCCTACTAGTTTCAGGCCCAGCGGGACGCATGGCTTTCAACGGATCTGACACATCAAGGTTATTTTAAAGGGTATGACAAATGTACCAACAAATGCCTTCCTGTTGGAGCGGTGAAATAAGGGGCTGATGCAGTATGAGAAAACAAACATTCAAGGTGGCATAAATGTTTTATCCTGTCACGAACACAGTCCTCCATTCACAACGACTACATAAACAGTGTTTGCATGCTGGAAACGTAATCCTGACTTTTATCTCCTGTCGTCTCATTTGAAATATTGTGGTTTGTAATTCTTTTAAATGAATTGCCAGAAGTTTGCAGTCTGAGATCTTAAATACAGTTTTGTTCTTGTAAAACACCCACACGCAAAATGTCCCATTTGACTAAACAGTCTTAGTTCGGATATAGAAAAACGTTAGAACTACGATGTGGAGATGATGCTCGGATGCTTATTGAGGGATTAGTGGCATCAGATCCAGTAACCTCAATAGCAAACTTTGACAGTACATACCTACAGCAGACGATCACCAAACATTTTTTATAATCACAAGGTACAACGCGTGCACTGGGTCCTTGATCTCTCTTTCCTTTCAAGTTTTCTCAAATTCTCTCTTAAGGTTTTATTATTTCGTGTTGGAACATCACATTAGAGTTCTCCACAGGCCCAAAATTGAGGCTTAAAGCAGCTACAAGGAACTCTAATTAGATGTGGCCCCTGTGGACTGCAGGGGTGGCACCAACAGACTACAGATCAGTTTATTTCCCCAGTCCGTAAGACTCTGCAATTCATCCTCAGTAGTCTGTCATGAAAAATAGCTTCATTTTATGACTTTATTATTTCACTATTAGGTTTGGGTCTGGAAGGCAGAACTCCACACACTACATGGAGAACTGAACACAGATGGTCTAATTTTTGTTTGTTTAGCTAGTATCCTAATTGGATACTGTACATGGCTCGGGGGCTGGGAACCACTGATTTAAAGTTCAGAATCATGAATGACGAACAACAACACTTGTAGGGATACAAACTCATGACTATAGTAATGACGAGGACAGTACAGGGGTAACTAATGTGACAGTGATCTTTGACCCTATTACGTCCTGCCCCTTGGGGCGTTGCCACCACCCGATGACATCACATACGACCTCATGGGTCATGGGTAACAAAGTGATGATGGAGAAGAATGAGCACTAGTTTAGTAAATTGTGACAATCAATCATACGAAGCAAGAATGCCTCCAGCAATTAAAACGTACACCCTGCTCTATTCTAACCAAACAGCCTACAAACAGTGTCATGACATTACTGATTTGACCTGAAACTAATTGTCGTCAGCAACATGACCACAGAAACCACTCACAGGACATGGTGTCATGGAAAGTTCCATCACCAAAAAGGTGGCTGCGGTCTTCTCGTATGATGACCAGTTAATCAACTTATGTGTTTTTCCAGCTAAAGATAGATATGGACCGCAAAGCTTTCCACAGCGTATAGAGTAGCTGCAGTATGTGAGCAGGACTGTTTGTCCTTCGGGCCTTTGGTTGGAGATGACACTGATATTTGATAAAATACTGTATCTCTCTCTCTCTTATTGTGAAGGAGCACAATCTAGTTTGAAAGATGGTTGCTACAGTAGGTAAAATAATCTGTGTAAACACTCTGCTGAGACTGATAAAACTAATCTAAACCTTAATCAGCTACTTACTGTACACAGTGGAGCCATTCATGAACATACTGCCACAGTACCATGATGCTGATTGATGTACATAACAGCAACCTGTTAGTTTTTACATGTGGTATTCGCACTAATTTGAAATTGATGGTAAAAGGTGATTTGACGTTTAGGAAGCGAAGTGACCACTGAGGACCTGATTTCAACATTGAATTCTTTAAAGTTGTTTTGCTTTAGTCAGTTAACTTGGGCTGTTACAAGGGAAATTATGTAACGTAATTACGGAACTGCAAACACTTCACAAGGTTATTAACAGTCCAAAGTCATAGTCAGTCATAATGTTGAAATTTTGTCAGCAATCTTTACTCTGAAAGACTAGCCAGACATCGCAAGTAGTTTTTGTGCCTTGACCACTGAGTCCTTCACTTGCAAAACCGGCACAAGAGGGCTGCGGAGGGCATCGTATTTTGAAGCTGATGGCCGTCGACTAAGATGCCTAATATGACAAGTTGGGAGTGAGAGCATGTTGAAGCAGAGGGTTTGTTACATGGAACCATCTGAGAAGTCGTCCTTCAGAACTGTTTTGAAAAGGAAAGCACTTCCAAAAAATACTTGGCAGGTGATAGGACAAACCATCTGTCTATCACAAGATAATTTCAACAAATCAGATCAGTAGCAGAAGAGTGCTACCACCAGTGCAGACAGTTGGTACTGTTCACCAAACTCTTAGCAGAGTGGTTAGTGGTAAGTCAGTTAAGAACGAGTGAAAACATTTCTTTCATCCATAAACGGCATCCTTCAGTGCAGTTTTCTGCTCTTCTTCATGTATGTGCATAACGTAAATACAAAAAATAAATGAATGAATAAAACAACTAACAACAATGGAATGTTATCCAAATAGTAAATAGATACTTTTTCATTTGCAAGATATGACTCCAGTATTACTACATCACATCAGTCAGAATGTACCTGTGTTATAATTACTGCCAATCAACTTAGACCGGCAGTGTTGAAGCTAATCAATTAAGCTTTTAACCTTTATTTACTTTGTTGCTTCATTAAGAGACTTTAAATTTAAACAGAAAGATGTTAAACCAACAGTTTTTAGTGATTCTGTCATATTTTACGAGCTTCTTCAATGCATAGTCTGTTTCACTGCAAATGCCCAACAATTAAAATAGCAGCATATTTTAACCATATCCACTCGGTGGGATTGCCTCTGGGCTCCCAGGGGTCCTCAGATCTCTCCGTGACACCCATGTATTATGTATAAGCACAGGCACGATGAATAAGTCAAGAGATAAATGAATAATTACAGTTTATTTTTCCATTTTCTGTTTTTGGGGTGACCTGGTTGTTAGTGCATCCTTTATCCCGGCTCAGGAGGAAATAAACAGCTGAGGCCAGCAGAAAGAGAGATGGGGAAAAGAGGGAGCGGTAGAGAGAGAAAGGGGGAAAGAGGACAGTTGAATCCATCTCTCAGTACTATCCCTCCCTCTGGGCATTTCCCTGCTGGCACAAGATATGTGGAGGCTGCAGCACTTTAAAACCTCCACCATGCCAATGAACTGTATGTTTGTGTGTGTGAGAGCTGTCTTTTATTTATGACTGGTGCACGTACAGACATATAGATATACTAGATATATATGCTGGTGACTTATGTGTAAATCAGAACCCTGATATTTGCACAACCACAAGGCGGGCTTGCAAGTATGCATCGGTTTGTGTGTGTTAACGTGTGGGTGTATGTTTGCTAATGTTTGCTCCGCTATTTTTGCATGCGTGCTTGTCTGCATGTGTGTGTGTGTGTGTGTGTTTATGTGTGTGTGTTTTTGTGTGTATGACTCACCGTTCTCATCACCAGATGCTTCACAGCCGTCTTCATCATCACAGTCATCCCCGCTGCCTCTCTCTGTCTGTGCGCTCCCTCCCTCCTCTTCCTCCGGCTCGACTCTGGTTTTCTTGGCCCATCCGAGCTCCACCAACAGCTCCTAAATAAAACGCACGTACGAGTGTTGAAACTCATTGCACAAAAACTTCCAAAACACACAACTGGCACATTTTTCTTTTTTATTTATGGTGAAGTTGGTCAGTTGGTTCACCACTTTTGTCCAAACTGAAAATACCTCAGCAACTACTTGATGGATTGCCATGTATGGTTGTAAAGGCATTCCTGGTCCCCGCAGGATGAATGTTAAGCACTTTTTCAACAGACATCTGGCAGCACTGGAAAGAAAATATGTCATTACGGCGGCTTTTTTACACCAAACTACATCAGTTTAATGCTGCGACTGTGGCTTGTTTTTTTCTGTAGAGTTGCTTTGGTTTATTTTTTTTCTGATCTGTAGTTGTTTTTTTGGTCTCTCCCATATCATGAGGGGAAAATGCAGAGTTTGTCGCATTCCAGAATGCTTTAACGACCCTATTCCCTAAGCACATCTCCTCGCTCCATGCGCAACAATCTTAATTCAAGTATATTTTAAATGGTTTTGTATAAATGCAAAATAATTTCATGCATGTATGTATGGAGTATAAATTCATCAAGTTCCTATTTTGGTCTTGTTTCCATAGACCTAGGTGCTTGTATCCCAAGGATGATGGCAACACTGGAAACAGAATGTGCCACACCCTCATCAGGTCAAAATATGAATCCGTCCAAAACTTGATTAATGACCAAATAATTACAAAACTAATGATATTTTCATGAGCCTTAGCTGCACTTGTGTGTTTTGTTTTTAGTGCATACCAAAAGGCAGAACTGAGATGGTCAACATGGTACATATTACATTTGAAACATCAGAATGTCACTGTCAGCTTGTTCGCTTGCTGCTGTAAATGCTATGCCTGTAAGTTCAGTCTGATAAAGCTGCTAGCATAGCTTTAGTCACTCTTGTTTTCTTACATTTAAGGTGTTAAACTGACCTGAGAATGAACTGCAGGGAGTTGTAAAGGAAAACGTACACCCTTACTGACAAATCACAACATTACAAAACAACTAATAGTAAAGAGGTCAAAGGTCAGAGATATATTGGAATATATTTTCTTCTATAGGCACCAAAAACATCTGCACAAACACACAAACGTGCAAAAAACACTGAAGAACAAGAATACACAAACACAAACACAGCGGCCGTAGAGCACACTAAAGGGTAATTGAGGTCAGGCCGTCCCTGTGTGCATCCATATTATCTGATTTATTACTGATGTGTTAACTCACAGCACGGATGCTGCGGCATGTTACGTAATTGTGACGCCGTGTGAAAACATCATCTCTCCTAAAGATTTACTATTGATTATTCTAAACATCCACGTCCACTGTAAAAAATTTGATCAACTCACAAAGAAAAACATTAAACTTTTTGTCGAAGTGAGAAACCTTGAGACAAACATATTTAGTTATTAGCCTTTTTTCACAGGTATACGGCGACAGGAACCTATAATTGGCTCACAGTATGATGAATGGGTCTTCTACAGAGTCAAGGTAGGTAATATATGAATTCCAGCTGAAAAGAGAGATAAGGCAAACACCCACCAGTTTTATAAAGGAAAAGATATATTGCGCTGACATCTTCTTTTATTTTATTTCCCCCCTGAAGATAACATTTCTATATATGCAGCAAAGCCACCAAGATTATAACATCTATCGTGATGATTTATATCACCCTAAACTGCTGAAATCTGGCAAATTAAAAACTACAAAGGCCAAACTGAGAGTCAACTGTTTACGATTTTATTACATTTCCACATATTTTTTAGAACTGTATCGTCTAAGAGAAGTCATAACAATGTTTTCCTGCCTAAGGTGCTCATTGCCAGACAGCCAAAATCCATTCTACTTTCCTGTATTTAAAGATGGCTGCTGTGAGAAGATACGGTATAAGCTGCTGCTATATCATGGTCCACAATGGGAGATACACATACTGACTGAGCAGGAAAATACAACTCTGGTTTACGTTTGTTTGTGACCGTGAACATGTGCAGCAATAGGACTACAAATTCTGCACTATGGTGTTTGGCTGGATCAGGGAAAAACGTGTGCCTAACAATCAGGGCTGTAAATGTATGCTCATGACATTAAAACCTGCATTGTTTCATCATATTTTGAGTTACAGTGCAGGGTCTATTGGTCACTAATTGATATTTAACCATTTTAAAATAGCAACTGGTCATGTGGGCTAACAATCTTTGGATTAGTGTCCCTGTTGGATGAATGCAGGTTGGACACAGATGGAGGGACATCTGGCCATCTCTGTACAGTGCAGTAGGTGCGGGGCAGCCGTGGACTCAAGGGGAACCAAGGTTACTTTATGACAGCATGTCCGAAGGGACATGGAGACAGACTAGACTCTGTGTGGTGATTCACCGTCATGTCATCGGACTGCAAATGAGGGCTGAGAGAGGACACAATGCATTACAGCAATGTTTCCACCAGGACTGTGTTTCCTTAGTCATGTGGAAAGGCTAGAATCTAAAATGAATTCAGGTCGTGTGGCACTGAAACTCCCAAGTGAAACCAATGAATTTATTCAATGGTAGCAGCTCCAGTGAGGTCTATACTATCTAATTAATGACAGGGGGAGAGGCTGACAGTGCGTGGCTAAGGTATGGACTGTTGGTCTTCTTCTGTCTTTGTTTGCATATCATAAAAAAACAAGGAGGACAGGACAATATTAATTCAAAGTAATGAAGGGTGGAATGCCAAGATTTGTATATGTTGTTACTGCAGCTATACAACTTTTAACATTTAAGTCAGCAAGCTACCATTGTTTGGTTTGGATGCTTTCTAACAGTAAACAGAGATGATGGATGGTCGGCAGTAATTTTACTACTTAGTGGTAAATTTTACCAGCTTAGTGGTAAATCAATATTTAAGTGACAGGTAAAAGATGCAAACCATTCCTTTAGACAAATTAAAACTGAACTTAGCAAACTTGTTCTGTGGTGGAACACAAACTCCTGGTCGCCTCCCACTGTCTGTGGTCTGTGCATTCTGCTTAATCACCAGTTATAAACGCCAATCCCGGGGATACTGTGTGAGACTGAGACCGAGTACCGAGAAAAGAGTTTCCGCTAATGAAACCATCCTTGGCGGAGTTGACCTCTGCTGTCACTTAAGAAACAAAAGTGGATGAGTGTGGATGGACCACTGCCTCTTCCCCGTGCATGGTAAGCCCTCACAGGGATGATTAGGCTCACCCTGATTGGCTGAGCATGTAAGTACAAACTGTAATTGCGAGGACAAGTGAGTGGCTGCGCTAATAGAATGCCATTAGAGGGCAAAGTGTATGAGAAACACTCCGCTGCTGAAAAGGTCTGATGACCACGTAAAAACAAAACTGGGACACTAAAAGATAAACAGGGACTGAAGGAAGACGAAATAATTAAAATTCCAAGGAGGCTTCTTTGTCCCGGTTCCTCCTCTCATCCGAGCTGTGCAAGTGTGCAAATGGCACGCATGACAGGCATGAATAATTTTTAATACATGGCGTGCATTAATGTGTGTGTGCTTCAGATAAATGTCTCCCCCCACAGAGCAACCACTCCGGCAGCTAGCATGAAAGAAGCACAGCCCTGGCTCTCCATTTCTAGCGGTGATTCTACACTTGTTCAAAGGACAGTAACAGCTCACAGTGTCTACCTACACACAGGGTTTGTTTGTGTGCACAGACTTGCATTCTCTCAATATATCAAAAAAGCTAGAAGTGGATTTGGAAGTGAACACTGTTTGCAATGCAGATGAGCTGCGCTATATCTGACTTTTCCCTTTGGTTCACGTTGTGGGTTGTTCGCATTTACCACCATCCATCTGTCGCGCACACATTACACGGATCTAACTTTTCTTATCCTCGTGTTTGAGCGCATGACACACGAGCGGTAGACACATTGTTCTCTCAATCATAGACTAACAGGACATGTGACATGGAATTAATAGGATGAGAAAGTAGACCTCAAAAGTAAATGATGACATGGTGAGCATGTGGTGTGTGTTTGTGTACATGGCGTGGGGGGGATGCTGACTTGGCATCTCCTCCAATGTGATTAATGGTCTCACTACCAAAATTAGACGGAGAACAGAAAAAGCTTCAGCAGCAGAAAGGGAAAAATAAACCTTAGCTCGTCCCATCCCATGACTTTTCCATGAATATTCTATAACCGCAAGCAACAACACTTGCGTTAACAGAATTTATCGGGTTTCCCTGACAAACTACAATTTCCATTCTTGACCTTATAATTTGGCACTCGGTCCTGCCGATGGAGGATTTGATTTACAGTTCAGCATCTTGTTTCTGCTTTATTGGAGAGAGCAACTGTGTTTACATTAGTCCCCAACAAATACACAATTCACTTCGGGTTAAGGAAGTTTGGTAAAAGCTACAGTGCCCACAAGTGTTTGGAAATGATTAAGCCTTTTTCAAAATGAAAATGAAAAATGAAAGTCAATATTCTTGGTGTAAAATTTAAAGCTGCTACAAGGAACTTGCTGTGTATATTCTGATGGAGCCTGTGGAAGGAACGGCATCAGCACCTTCACCTTGTCTCTTGAGATCTTGATCTAGCTAACATGTGCGTTTGTTTTAGAGGCAGGCTCCTCTCGGGCTGTGGAACTCCTCAATGTAACCTCCTCACTCTGACTTGTTAAAAAGTTGCAAGGTTATGTCTTATCCAACCCGAACAAGTTGTAATCCCACCTACTGATAGGCATTAAACACACATTTATGTAATATCTGTAATATCTAATTTTTTTGTTTTTTAAAATTTATTTTCATACCGTCATCAGCAAATGTTAAACTTTACTTCACTAACATTACTTTGCAGAGAGGACGGAGGAAAAAGAAGAGAGAAAACTGGAGTCTCTGGTCAGTACTGAATTCACTGAGCGTTGACCTGTGTGTGAAGTTAAGGTGATAAACGATAAAGACTTGCTCAAATAAACATGAGTCAATATTGCATCACTAGTGGTGATTACACCATTAAACAACCCCCACTGCGGATAAAAATCTATCTGACATCTCAGACAAACGTTCACAGTTGAGGTAATGTTTTAAAGTTGTATTAACCTAAAGTTTTGTCTGATTCCCGGACTTCCCTGTTTCAGAAGACCAAATGAAACACACCGTTACCTTGAGTAATCTTTATCTGGTTGTTGAGAACATTTGTGATAAAGTAAATACACGACTCAACACAATATATAACAAAGGTGTGGTCATTTTTAGACATTTTAATGTAGAATTAATATGTATCTTATGGGACTATCTTATGGGAATGTTAGAAAGTAAAGGTTGAAACAACGGTTTTGGTGTTTTCTTTTTTTTGAACATTCTTTATTGAAAATTATGCATATAAAAACAAGATAAAACAATACATTTAGGACAGAATACAAAAACAGAACAAAACAAAAAAACAATTAGTGTCTCGGCAAACATACAAACGCTAGTCTAGCTCTACTACACAATTGGACATCCCACAAGACGAAACCCCAGTTAGGGGGGAGAAAGTACATTCGACAGGCGGCCCTCACCAAATGACAGAAACAGACATAACTTCTCATAACAAACCATCACCAATTCATCTGTGTGGCCATCCAAAGTGGGAGATGATGGGGGCCCACAGAGCCAAAAACAAGTCCATTTTCACATGAAGTTTTGCAGTTATCTTCTCCATTACATAAACTTTCTTTAGACCCTCTCGCCATTGTTAAAGGGTGGGAGGTAGAGGCTTGAGCCAGGACAGGGTTATCAATTTTCTTTCTTTCATTGCAATTGAATTCAAGGGGTCAGTAATATACAAGATAACATCATCCGCGTATAGCGAGATTTTATAGGTAACCCCAACTGCTGATACTCCCTGAATTCTGGGGTCTACTCGTATAATTTCTGCCAAGGGTTCAATGCTAATAGCGAATAGTAAAGGCGAAGGGGGACATTCCTGTCTAGTCCCTCTTTTCAAACGAAAGTACTTCGATGTATATCCATTTACCCGCACTTTTGATATGGGTCCTGAATATAACACACCGATCCACTTGATGAAATCTGGATGAAATCCCATTTTTTCCAATGTGTGTTCCAAGTACTGCCAATCCACCCTATCAAATGCTTTCTTAGCATCCAAGCTGAGAATCATTGAGGGTTCCGGTTTTTGTTTCGCCACTGAGATCACGTTTAGAGTTCTTCTAATGTTGTTTACCCCATGACGACCCGGTATAAACCCAGATTGATCTGGTTTAATTAATGTATGTATACACTTTTGAATTCGTTTTGCCAATATTGTGGTTAAAATCTTCGCGTCACAGCAGAGCAAACTAATTTGGATTCTTACCTTCTTTGGGGATTATAGAGATCATTGCTTCGGACCAAGATTTTGGGGGGTCGTTCTTTGTAAGAGCATAATTAAATACTCTTTGTAAGAGGGGTGAAACCTCATCTTGTAAATGCTTTTAAAATTCACCTGGGTATCCATCTACTCCCGGCGCCTTATTGTTCTTTAGATTTTTTATGGTTCCTCAATTTCCTTGTTTGTGATTGGATCCCTCATTGCTTTGGAATCCCTTTCAGTTAATTTTGGTAACTTAATTTTTCCTAATATGGTATTAATCCTCTCTGTTTTGTTGTCTATCTCCTCAGAATCATGAAGTGTCTCATAATAAACAGAAAAATCTTCTGCTATGTCTTTAGGGTGGGACAGTGTTTTTTTAGTGACAGGATTCACTATCTTTGCCACCGTGCGATCTGCTTGTGCCTTGCGCAGTTGAAATGCTAAAAGCCTGCTGGCCCTATTTCCTGATTCATAATATTTTTGGTCGGCAAAACGTAATGCACCCTCAGCCTTATGTGTCAATAAATCATCTAATGTTTGCCTATACTGGGTAAGAGATTCCAAAATATTCTTGTCGTTTATCTTTTTATGCTCCTTTTCTAACTCTTGTATGCGTTTTTCTAATTCTCCTTGTTCTTTACTGTTCTTTTATCTTTTTTAATTTTGGATGACAGAGCAATTAACTTCCCCCTCTTTCCCGCTTCCCATAAGGTTGATACTGAAACTTCCCCATTATCATTATGTTCCATATATTCGTTCCAATCTTTTTTTATACTTTGAACTATCTCAGGGTGATTCAGAAGCGAAACATTCATTCTCCACAGTTTTTATATCAACATGTTTTGATACTGTGACAGTATTATTTTTCCCTTTAAAATGTACCTTAGTAACTGCGATCAAAACAAAATCATAAGCAGTCGTTACCTTGATGATATTTTTTGCCGAGAGACACAGAACATTGATAACTAAGACATAAAATGGATTCTTTGAACATGAAAAACAACTATGAACTTCCAATACTCCAGCGTTTTGCAATGAAATGAACAGAGTTTTAACCTTACAAACATACTCTGGGGGTCTCCACTCCCGATCTTCCCTGGGCAGAGAAAAGAGTCCCTCTGGGAAGAGTGCACAAAGTGCAATAGCGACGGTCCACCAGGTTATCCCCGGAATATCCTCACGTCGCCTCGAAGGCCAAATTCGCCTCGTACTCGATGAAAGTCTTTCATCCCCCACCCTCCACCGACCCTTATAATCACCGTATTTTCTCATATATTATAATTTCAATTCCCAGTTTTTACTCCCTCCTGGTCAGGTCTTGTAGAGCCAGACCTAGTTCCCAGCAGGACCAGTCTCATGGTGTCTCTTTCGTTTTCCCTCCTTCATCAAAAGTCCAGTCTATTTCTCGGTCCTCCATAGCAGTATCGATGCCAAGTTCTTTCAATGTTGAGTGTGCCTCCAAAAGTGAGGGGAATAGTTTTATGCCACCATCCATGAAGAGTCTTAGCTGTGCTGGGTATGGTGACTGAGCCCTGATGTTCTTTTCTTTTAACTTTTTTATTACCTCTCGGACTTTTTTCCTCTTCCTCTGCAGGTCAGGCGAGTAGTCATGGTCAAAATAGATCGTATGCTCCCTAGGCTTTGGGTTTCTTCTTGAAACTGTAGTGAAGTGCTCAGAAAGTCTGTTTAGAAAGATATCGTGTCATCCTTCTCCGCACCTTCTGGAACTCCGTACAGCCTGATGTTGTTGTTGCGGAGTCTGTTTTCCATGTCATCGCACTTGGCAGTGAGTGAGCCTCTCTCTGCAGCAGGTAGCCCAGCGCCCTCTCATGCCGTAGGCCTCGGTTCTCCGTTGCACTTACTCTGTTCTCTGCGTCGGTCAGTCTTCTGTCTAACCTCTCAGTTCGTTATTTTAGTTCCTCCATGGATGACTCAACTCGTTGGAGAGAGGTTTTCAAATCCCGAAAAGAGTCACTGTTCTCCTGTCGAAGTTTCCTCAGCTCCGCTAGCATAGCCGATTCCCCGCTAGCATCACTGACGTCTGTCAACGGTGTAGCTTCGGCCAACGTTTGCTGCTTGGAACCTGTTATAACATCGTCATTTTTACCGACTTTCATGTCTTTCTTGCCTGTTTTCTGGCTGGAACTCATTCTCTTAGAGGCCTTTTCCTGCAGTCTGGTACTCATACATCGTTTTTCTTTGCTTTATCGGCTAATTATTAACGGGTCTAGTGGAGCTGCGAGTTTACGCGTCTGTCTACTCCATCGCGTCACCCGGAGGTCCAGTTTTGGTGTTTTCATGGGAATATTGACTGTCCTATCCTTTGATGGCTGACAAGCTATACATTTCTCTGTTCTACTTGACTGGCTTCCTGTTCGTCTGTTCATCAACCTGTCACACTGTCCTAAATACAGCCACATGGTCTTTGGGCCAAGCACTGAATCATCATCATGAATAACCTTGACGTCTCATTTTATGTCAACATATTTACACGGTTCTATGAATCACCCATGCAAATCATTTCACCATATTACCATGCGGGCCGGGGCTTTGAGAGTGCTGCATAGATCTGGTTTAATCGTTGAGTTAATTGATTTATTATTGCCTGTTTTCCACGACATCTCTGTAGAGTGCTGACAATTAATTTTATTGGATTAGGCAGTGCTTCAGACACAAGGTGATAAAAGATGATTGAGGGCCAGATGCAGAAGAGGAGACACACACACACACACACAATCACAAAGCAGGCCACTTCGGCTGGCTTTAGCAACTGCGTACAACACCTTCATCACACTGAACTTAATATTTCACTATAATAATAACAGCAACAGATCAGACTAATAATGGCATCATTATTTAAGTGTGGATGTGATCAATTAAGGGCATGTGGCAAATCTCCTGCAGAATACTAACCACGTTTATACGTCGTGTTGTCTCGGCCAAGGTTACCACAGAAGAGATTAATGCTCTAAGTAAGAGTTATGAAATCACCAGCGATGCCAGTAACGCGTTACTCTAATCTGACGACTTTTTTCAGTACCAGTAATCTAACTCGTTAATATTTCCAAACCAGTAATCAGATTAAAGTTCTTATTCAAGTCACTGTGTGTTACTATTATTTTTGTCATTTTCCTTAGTAAAAATATATTTTTTGCTTTCTTCTTGCGTCTCGGGGAGTGATGTCACGTACGCGACAAGTCACGTTTTTAGCACGAGGACAACAAGAAGTTGGTCACGCGGTATGTTGTAGAGGAAATGCAGAGGGTATTAGCCTGCACGGTGGGAACAATGAATAAACTGGCCAAATGAGAGAATATGTAACAGCCTAAACAATGCGAGTGTAATGCAGCAAAGCGGTACTAACTGCACACTCCTCGTTGAAGCGACTGTGTTCTGCTGTCTACAGGTATCGGAGGGAACTGCTCCTTTTAATCAACAATAATTTAATAACGTGGGGCCCTGAGAAGAGGATTATGTGAACAAGAAAACCGAACATGTCAGTGTTCACATGAGATATGTACATGCTGGAACGCCTGTAAGTTTTATGAGGAAGGTTACAAAGTTCGAGTTGACCTTTTGTCCTGATGATGACGCCGCAAGAGTGGTAGAAGAATGAAATAGAGAAAGGTCTCCAGCACTAGATGAAAGGTCATGAGCTAACTGAATTATGATGAGTGAGTCTTCATTTGGGGCACGAACGTCTAAGCCAATGCTGTACAATCAAGACAATCAAGATGGCTCCCGCCGGATAAAAGTCTTGATGAGAAATGGACAGTCAAAGCAGTATTGCTATGCTAAATATCGATCCTGTGAAAATTAACTTTGTAATCGCCGACTGCAAATGAGAAAAGTTGTTCACAGAGTAAAAACTTTTGCTCGTCAACGCGGGCCAGCAAAATCAAGATAACAGCTCCTGCTCACTACTGTTCACCTCACTTGCAATCAAGACTGAATTTTAATAACTTATTTAAATTCACTCCTAATTGCGAGTGAGGTGAACATTATGCAGGAGTTTTTGTCCAAAGGTTTGAGAAAATGAAATTGTGAGAATGCCGTGAGTCAACATTCGGTGTACGTACCTGTGTTAGCTTTTCCAGCCTCAGTTTCGCCCCCTTCAGGACAGGATCTGTATTACGGACGGTCATCTCCGGGTTCTCCCTCTGGGCTTTTAAAGTGCTGCCAACCACGCGGCCTGCATAACTATAGAAAGACAGAAGAAGGGAGAGACTTATAGCACGATCTGTCCCAGTTCTGTGTGTGTGCGTGTGTGTGTGCTCCTGCTCTCCTGCCCCAGTTTTCTCACCAGAACCGTACTAGTGTGTTTAGTCAGGGTGTCGTGATTTACTTCATGCGCATGGACACACATATCACATCACACATACTTCTCCCACACACACACACAGACACGCGCTCACACACATACACACACGCGCACGAGCTGTAAAATGTGTTTATTCCTGGCAAAAAAACACAAAGAAACAGTCTTATGCGTCACTTGAGACATTCGACTCTGGTGTCACGAGTTAATCTTTTAGCAGACTGATCTTAATCTTTATAACCTTGTTTAAGTCAAAGAAACTTTATCTAGAACAGGTTTTGTGATGAGGTGGAAAAAACCATAACAAACTAAAAACCTAAGACATAAGTTAAAGATGGTTATCCATTCACATTTTGGTGAGGCTTTACACTTTTACTCCATCTCAGAGGGTAAAAACTGCATCTTTTACTGCACTGCATTAATCATGTAATTCATGTAGATTTTGGTAAATCGAGCTTTAACATGCAAAGCATACAACTGGATCATAACACAAAGTTCACTGCTGTAGTTTAATCCACTACTGTAAGAAAACGTTCTTCTCGACATCAACCGATTATCATTTCTACAGCAGTATTCTTTAAGAAGTTAAGTATTTATACCTTATTTCAGTGATGAATTTGAATGGTGAAAATTTAAAGCTGCTACAAGGAACTTTATTTCCCGTTGACTCTGGTGGCCCCTGTGGACAAAAGCGGTAGTGTATCCACTGCCTTGTGTCTCAAGATGCATTTGTGTTGGAAGCAAATGAAAGACAGTTGTAACATACTTAAACACCTTTTCATTTTTTTAAACAAAGCTGTTTGCAGGATGCATAGCAATGACGTGTTTCTATTTGTGGCTATGTAAGATTAAAAAGCAGCTTCTTTCTTTAGGCTATGAGACTCCTCAAATTATCCTGAGCACTTTGCATTGAAAGACAGTTCAATTTTATGACCATTCCGACCTGGATAAGTCAGAATCCAACTCCCGCACATAAGCATTAAGAATAACTATAATCTTCCCGCTGATGGTCTCCTTTGCTTATGTAGGTTGTGCAGAGGCATCAGTATTAAATTGTGACCCATTCAAAACCAGTTTAATGTTCCTTGTAGTTAAATTAGAAAAACCTTTGCGACTGGACTGCTGCTCTCCTTTAGGCAGTGAATTTTTTTGCAGCCATAATATAGTAAATGAACTTGCGTTTTATATAGCACTTTTCCAGTCTACTGACCACTCAATGCGCTTTACAACACTTGCCACATGCACCCATTCACACACACATTCATACACTGATGGCAGACGCTGCCATGCAAGGTGCCAGCTGCACATCAGGAGCAATTTGGGGTTCAGTATCTTGCTCAAGGACACTTCAGCACGCAGCTCAGCTCAGCCGTTGCTTATGTAGGTTATGTACAGGCATCCGTATGACTTCATGAGTCATATTTTTCCAAGTTCAAGATTAGAACCAGCGACCTTCCAATCACGAGACATCTTTAATTCTATAATCTGTGGGCTTTTTAGACAAAATGTAATTTAGCCTGTTACCATGAATGAATGCTTCATGGCTGTTCCCTGGTAACCGACCTCTTCTCGTTGCTTTTTAGGGGATTTCCACCACTCAACCCACTTGGATTGGCCACTTTTCTGCAGATGTGCGCTTATAACGACCTCACATTGAACTTGTTTTAATATCAAATTGGGTATAGCGAATAAATGTGACACACTATAGTCTTCGCTGAGTCTGATCCTTGATCATCTTGATGCTTCTTTCTGTAGTGGGCTATAAGCAAGTATCACATCATCATTTGGCCCGGGGGTTGGAGTGGGTGGATCAAAAGAGAGATGAAGTGAGAGAAAAGCAAAAGAGAAGAAGAAACAACACTTCATGAATCATATTTTTCCAAGTTTCTAAGTTCCAAACCAGCTTTCCTATCTAATACAATCAGACACCAACTCAGTAACCGCTGAGTCCACACCCTCAAAAACACAAACACAGGCCGGCTATGGCAACAAGGGAAGAGGATTGTGGGAACCAGAAAGCAGACGCGCAGTGGATGTCAGCTGAATCTAAAAAAATAAAACTTGGCCGATACGGAGTGATGGTGTAGTAGTAAAGACCCCGGCCTCTGGAGCCTCACTAACCCTGCTGGTCTGGAATCAGATCCCATCAAAAACTTTCATCTGACGCATGAAGTCTGTCATTAGGTTTCTCAAATCTTTTCTCTTTTATTCTCACACAGAATGTGTTTTTCATGCATACATTTTCCCGATAAAAGGTCATCGATATAAAAGTCAAGTAAAATGTCCCAAGGCCTGACTCACAAAGCTTTTTGTGTTTTGGCTTCATTAAGCCTGACATTGGCAATCCATGATAAGCTGTTCCACAGAAGTGCTTGCGAGCCGTCTCTGAGATACGTTTTCCATTCAAGCTTTGGGCAAGTTCACATTAAGTAAGCAGCCAATCGCACATAACATCAGCAGATCAAGAGCTGCATGTTTAATTTGAGAGATGATGAGGCTACCGATCCTCATGGGAAAATTAGGTCATTAGAGAGGCAAAAATAATATGATGCTTTGGGGAGAAAGAATCATCCAGCACATAATAAATAGAATCAATAGAAACATAACTAAATAAAATATATATGACATTATACTGCTGACACTTTCAACATATTCAGTAGCCTAGAGTGGACAAGTGGAAAAATAATTACTTCTAGTTTTGCCCTTGTGTTTTATGATGAGAGGCTTTATTACAGATATACTGTTAATGCTTTCACTGCAGGGAGGATTACTGAAAAAAAAGCTACTCAATGATTAACATAAAGGCTACAGGAAAAGAGCAACTGATCAGGGTTTGTGTGACAACAACACTGTGTACATAAATTAGTGGGAGCTACTTTTATGGTGGATTTTATGGTTGGCACATGGTTGTCCTGCACTGCATCTGCCGTATCGCTTTTTGATTTATACTCCAGCTGCTGATGTTGAATGCTAGATGGATGTACAATACGCGATCAGGCTGCACTGCGCTGTAATCATATACCCCAAAGCAACTGTTTGCATTCTTCTGTTTACTTTGTGATATGACCCATGGTAGGAAGCTCCCTCCTGTTTCTTTATTCAATATGAGACTGTAGTTACATTTCTGTGCAGGTTGTTTTGATCTTTACATACGCCACAGGAAGCAAACTACTGTGCAAAATAACGTGAGCGAGCCTGATAAACCCTGTAACCCTGGGTTACGTCTAAAGTAAGCTGTATTTCTTCATGACACAGACCATATCTCATGGATCTCTTTTGTACTGCTGCATAAACATAATGAACAGTTCAAACACTATCACCATGGCGACTGCTTACACTAATTATAAAGGCGCAACAGTCAACAGCTAATGTCATAAAGTGCGTCCCACCTAATCTCTGTAAGATTGTAAACCTGCTTTTACTGCACATAAGACAGTATTGTAGATATAATCAGGAAGTGATGCTAAATGTACCGACCTGCACAAAACATATGATTCCTAAATCCCAAAAGGGATTACAAAAGGTTAAGCAACTTCCCCCCAAATTATGTATCTAATCCATGGCAATAGAAAGCAGAATATGAGAAGAAGGACAAGAAAGGAGCAGGGTGACGAGGGAGGATGAAAAAAGTGCAATTAAAAACTCAGACTGTGGCCCAGGGGGAAATCCAAGATTCCTCTGACTCCAGCAAAGATTTTGCGGATCAGTGTCAACACCACACATCCAATGAATCTGCTGCACATGCAAGACTAACCCTAACCCAGATCCTGGCATATTCAAGTTTTCCTTAATCTTCATTAAAGCTAAGAATGCGAGTCCTCATCAGTAACAATGAAGTTAACAGTGAAGGCAATTGAAGGTTGGCCGAGCATATACTAGTTGCTCTTTTACCACAAAACCCTTTCTTTACACTAAGAACACTAGCACAAATTGACCGACACAAACAGAAGAGAGACTTTGGAAAATAATCAACACAATTAGTTTAAGCATTACAGGCAGGTATGAGGCCATTATTATGTATGGTTTTGAAGTTACAGAGGTGTATGAAATGTTTCCAAGTGGCACATCAAGCAGATGGAGTTGCAGACCATTCCTTCAAGAGCATTTAAAGATTCTTTTGTTGAGTAATTAACACCAAAGGCTATTGTATCTCACATTAAAGGAAGACCAACTGACTAAATCATGAAACATGCAATTGGGGGTTTGTAATTACCTCCAGTATTTAGCCCAAGATCCTAATGGTAAACTCAGTCTAAGGGTCAAAAAATGTTAGCTGGAGCGTGTTGATTTCATCCCGATAATTAGGAACTGAGAAGACAACAACTTCATCAGTACTTTTCCAACAAGCTAAAGGGAAATTGTGCAGAAAGCAAGATTTTACAAAAGTTTCCTATTTGATCTAAGGTACATTTGAACATTGTGACAGACAACGGGGTATCTATCTTCTGTGAACTTCTCAATCCTAAAACCAGTGGAGAAATGCAACTTACTGTAATATACACCAAATCTCTGGCTGTGAGTACTGTGTATTGTTGTATTGCCATTGACATGTGTAATTTGTATCTTGCAGTTGAAAATTACAATTTCTCTGTAGAAACTTGAACAGAATCAGCCTCACAGTATAATAATGTATCATCTGAATAAAAATGTAAAGTATTTGTAATGTCTGTCCCTACCCTGGCACAGCGACATCAATGTCATAAATGTCTTTTGAAATATCTATGAAATTAGTTAGAGGCCCCCTTTCTGACTGCAAAAGAGGATTAATCTGTAAATATATGAAAGACGGGATTCGCATTGTCTAAATCAGTGGTTTCCACCCTTCTTGGCTGGTGGACCCTTAAAACGAGTCAATGTCTACTTGTCACCCCCAAGGTTGGGAACCACTGGTCTAAACTATTTGCAGCTAAAATAAAATCAAAGGTGTGGCTCTAAAAGTGGATGGATGTGCAGCGCTCCGTGAGGAATGCCTTCAGCAGCTACTGTTTAGCAATTCCAGGAAAATTGACAGGCAGAACAACTTGGGAATTGGATGATAGCCATCAGGGTCACTGCAATCTCCAAAGCAAATGAAAAGGGACCACATTAATAAATTATTAATGGAATAATATCTGTAATGATTGGTGCAATAGTGGGAGAAAGAAAAGGATCCATACTGTTTCACCCATCAGCTGTCTGAAATCTATGGCCTTGAGCAAAATAGTAGCAAAAAAGAGTTGGCTGTGTGTGTCTATATGCTATTTGCAGAAAGAGGCATTCATACACCTTGCCAGCAGCTAAAAATCTGTTGAAAGCTTAATAGATATCATTCTCACTAAATGTTTAACGCCTTCACATTCACTGAGGCTGGAGATGAAAAGGTGGTGGCTCTTCTTTCTATCTGACTCACTTTCTGTAGTGTTATGTTCAATCAAAATGGTTGACTAAGATCAAGTAACATTAACAAATAATTTCAGGTTTTACAGAAAAGCAGCCAGTGGTCACTGTCTTGATTGGACTCACAGACATTGGAAATGTTCCCTCTTTGGTACTCTTGAGTTTTCTGTGCAATGGTTACAGAAAATGTTTTCTGTGGAAATGTTCTTCATCCATTTGTGAAATGTGCTTTATATTCATATGGAAAAGAAGGCACTGACAGCATCTGTATAGCTAAAGCATTTTCTCGTGTCCAATACCCGCTTGAATGTATTGGAAACTGTCAGAGCTGTGAATGAGCTATTGGCCAGATTACAGACTATCCAGATTCTCTCCGTCTGTTTGACAACAGATGAGAATACTGCAGAAAGTGTGCTGCAGATGACACAGAAAAGGTGTGACTGTGAGTGACACTTAATAAGATCTAGAGAACCACAGACATAAATCACCAGCACCGTGATGACAAAGCTGCTCTGCTGTTGCCCTCGGTTACAGCATGGCTGTTAACGGTAACACACACAGATCCATTCTCCTGCCTCATCTCTGCAGCAAGCGACATTTAAAGCGTCTGTGGCGGGCACGGAAACACACACACACACACACACACACTGACATGCACGCGCAGAAAAAACCCAGTGAAATTGAAATTAAGATAGTGATCTGATCTGAAGGAGGCATGTAATTATAGGAGTCAAAACCTCAATTGTAAATCTACCTGCATTCCTGTGGAGTCTTTTACACACACACACACAATAGCATACTGTATTGACACCTGAGGCGTATACCTGTTCCTCTTGTATGTGGAAGATGTGGAAGAGATACGCTGCGGTTTGGATGGGTTTGGAATAATTGCACTAATCTTCACTTTCTCTATCCTTCACATTCCTCACCACCCCCTCCAGAGAATTCTTTCTCAGCGCCTTAACAGCGTGCCCCTGACTCTGCGAAGCATTTATGGCTGATGTAGAGCAGATTTGATTGCATTAGAAATAAAGAAAATGCATCCTAACATCGGGTGTGGCAGGTCTTCAGCGGTGGAGGCAGGATAAGTGACTTGTTACCTAGTGGTGGTGATGAGATGCTTCCCTCTTCTGGAGATTATCAGCTATTACAGCACCAACTGGCTAGATAAACAGTAGTTTAGTCGGTCTCAATAGATGCAGATGGTTGTGGAAGAAGTATTCGGATCCTTTACTTAAAAGAAGAAAAAGCCTCTTGGATGAGAGGTGAAACATCTTTAAGACACTGAAACAAGTCCAGTTGCCTACAATACAGCACTTTGTACCAGTGACCTAAATGACTGAGAACCTTCATCAACAGGTCCTTGTCAGTGTTTTTTCAGTGATGATTTTTTTGGATTAATATTGTGGAAATTATCAAATTAATGTGTATGCTGCATTATACTGCTGTAGATGTTTCAGACTGAACCATTTCAATCTACAGCAATGCACCATATTCTTTGGGAGCTCTGTCCTGCCCACATATCTTTAAACACTTTATCTTAAGAAGTTGGAGAAATGACCTAACAAATGAAGGAACATTTCATTCTTCATGTTACCAGAATAATGAAAAATTAACACATCTGGGGATACATGGTGCTAGTATTAGGGATTATAATAACTTGGGGGACTCTAGTCATTTGTAATAATTGTGGAGGACGTGCGAATCTGCATGATTTGGGGGTGTATTTCTTTTAAAACATCTGGTTTTCTGCTGTCTAACAAGTGAACAATGAAATTTGATTGTGGCTCATAACATGCTGAAAAGCAGTCAAGCAACGAGATCAGCTATATTGACATTCACACAAGGTGACAGAGACGGCTAGGAGCAAAAAAAGGTTTGTCCTGTTCAATTACAGCCACAAAACATCTTTTACTTGAGCTAAATGCCCTGCATGTGTGTATTTATCCTTGTTTTTATCCTCCACACGCAGAAAGCGGGCAAAATCAATTTTAAACTATATCTGTAATATGGTGGCTGAAGGACAAACAACTGTGCTTTTGAAAGTTGCTCTTATGAGGTCCCCTGGAGATACTAGTCCTTTGCAAATAGGTCTTCAGATGTACACTGCAGTAGTTGAGCAAAAGTATAAGGTAGCACAAAATGGTACATGAGTAAATGCACTAAGTTACATTCGACCACTGGCAGCAAGAAATTTGTTCTGAATATTCATGCACAGTTACCAAATATTAGTTCATCCTCATACTATCACATTGTGCTGACTTTCTCAGAGGCCAGTCAATCAGAGGTTCGGAGACACATTGAGACTCCACTGCATATCACACAATGGATTTCATCTGTCCCATTTGCACTTTTTTGATTTAAATCAGAGACATTCACCGAGGCAGAAACGGCTGCTGTAAATTAGCTACAGATAGGGGCCGTGACATTAAGTGAGACGGGACAGATAGGAAGCTGCTCAGTACAGCTGTGACTCTAAATGTCATTGTTTGATTGAAATTTCTTCTTAAATTATCTAGAACAGATATAACGAGTTTGAATGACAGTTTTTGAGAGCCATTGTGTCCATAATATGATGGAGAACCGCACACAATGGTGAAGACTGTTCTCTACTTTGTCTGTACTAGATTGGCCAGGAGCGACTGTCGCTGCTGCCAATTGGGCCCTGCCATCGCCTCAGTGTATGTATGGCCCAGTCCGGGTTGGCAGCGGATAGCAATGTTTACTCATGGTTCTCCACATTGTTCAAGTAATTCAAAGTAACTCGCTGATAGTTGTATTCTGAGCTTATTACCTCAAATTATTGAATACTATATAACGATTGTAGAATTGTATCTTACTTCTTTTTTAAACCTTGGGTGGCAGCAGTTTAGTTTGTGCACATTTCTCCTGCTTGTTTTAACGTAAAATGTGAAAGTTTTTCACTTTTTTCGCCTTGTTTTTTTACTGAGGGCATGCTGATGATGAACATTCCCTGAAAATGCTGTTTAAGATGCCCTTAGGCATGTGTTTAGCCGCCTATCCCTCTTTCTCTCACCAACACAGACGTTTGTAAGTGAAGTGGGTCAGAGGGCGGAGGCGATGAACGGAGGTCTGAATAGAAGGGTGGAGAGATGAATGGATGACTGAATTAATGAATGAATGGGTGGATGGATGGACGGATGGATGGATAGATGGATAGATGGATGCAAGAGAGAAGAAGATGTAGAGAGGTCAGAGAGGCACAGACTGGCGATACTCCAACACAGGCTGAGTATAACATCTCTTCTGTTCCTTGAAGTAAAACTTCACCAAGAAATACACTTTCTGAAAATTCCAAAGACAAAATGACAAAGTGAATTGGGACTTCTGGATGTACTGTAGGTAATGATGCAAGTTAAATGCAAATTGGGTTGTAAACTAAACATTGTGCTTGTAAGAAAGACATTTTATCCATTGTGCTTAGTTTTCTTCAGCTCTGGAAAAACAGGTGACTTTTTATGTTCCCACACGGAAAGAACCTATATGAGGATATATGAGCATATATGAAACCTATATGCAGCTTATATGCACATATATGCCAACTGTCATACATCATGCCGAGCTCATATTTTTATTCTCAAGGAAATAACTGCATATTTGTCCAAAGTCCCTTACATGAAAAAAAAAAAAAAATTCACGCAATAACTTACAGGGTGTCCGCGCATCCTTCAAAAGTCTTAAAAAGTCTTAAATTCGTGTATCTAAAATTAAGGCCTTATAAAGTCTTAAATACGTCCATATTTTATGTACATAGTGTTTTTTTGCAGATCCACTGCTGCTGTGACAAAATAATTTCCCAGTCTGGGATCAACAAAGTAATTATTTTCTATTCTATTTTGCATATAGGTCTTAAATGACATTTAGTTAGGTCTTAAATATGTACGTTCGACTGCGGATGTACATATACATACCAATATATACCAACATGTACGTAGTACATATAGGTACATGTACATATCGATATAAGATAAAACAGTATATATAAATATATATATATATATTATAAAAATATATACTAAACTGTATATCATATATATATTAGTGCTGTCAAAGTTAACGCGTTAATAACGCGTAACGCAAACGTCCTCTTAACGCCGTAAATTTTTTTAACGCCGAATAACGCTCAGTATATTAAAAAAAAAAAAAAAAAACGCGCATTGTATGAATTTTACGGCCGTCGGCGGCCACCGTAGTCTTGATACAGAGGAATGCAGAAGAATAAGAAAGGGAATCAGAAGAAGAAGCAGGGCTGGCGGTTCGTTAAACACACGCTGCTGCCGTCCTCCTCGGACAGACGCGAGCTCAGTTTCTCTCACTCTCTTGGTCCGACAGAGACACGTCCACGCGCTGCTTTTCCCGAGTTTCCTCTGAATATATCACGACAAAAGTTTTGAATTTCAAGTCAGACTTTTATTGTTTTGCTGCACCGAGCCATGGATCATCAGTGTGATACTGACTGACAGAAAGTAGCACACTGTTGTGGGACAAAAGCGAAGAAGGAACAACGTTCAGTGTCAGTGGACACACTTGCAAGCCAAACAGACGGCAGATGCAGATAGCCCGTCGCCTCCCCCCTTCGCCAAAAGCAGACAGGTACCCTGGATTAATTTCCTGCATGATTTGAAGTGTTGAATAAACATTTTCATAACGAAGCATATTTGACCTTTCTTATGTTGTATAAAAGTAATTAAGAACAAGAAAAAAATACATTAACGATACATTTAGAACAGAAAAAATGTGCCAAAAAATTGCGATTAATTTGCGATTAATCGCGAGTTAACTATGGACAAAAATCGATTAATCGCGATTAAAAAAAATTGATCTTTTGACAGCCCTAATATATATATATATATATATGTACCTATATGTACCTATATGCACCTATATGTATATGTACATATAGGCACCTATATGTACATATATGTATATGTACAGGTACATATAGGTACCTATATGTATATAATATATGAAACCGGCCAATTATATGTATGTCGCATATATTCGAAACCTATATTAAAACCTATATTAAAACCTATATGTTTATATAGGTTCTTTCCGTGTGGGTTGGGTAAACTACAGCTTTTCTTTATTTTGGAGAACATCTATTATCTAATACAGATCAGGTGTGACCGAATCGATTTATTCCACAATCACATCTCATTTCTGTTTAGTTCTGTTCACCTGGATTCTGACTAAAAATGACCAACTGATTCTTTATGTTCCATTTTAAATCAGTTTCTTTAGGCACCTGGATTCTTTGACTTAAGGTAATTTTACAACAAGACACCACTGATAGTTCAGGGACATTTAGTTAAAAGGACAATTAATTATTGTCTGGGTGTCAATTAAGATAATCCCAATTCACTGATAATTAAAATAAGCATGTGAATTTGAAAAGTATTATACTGTATATGGTTATATTTTGCCATCACATCAGCCACACACTTTTTATATATTTATTTATTATCATTATTTATAATCATTGTAATGACAACAATTGTGACATTTTAAGGCTGTGAGCATTTCTGAATCATGTAAGTAATCTATATATATATATATATATATATATATATATATATATATATATATATATATATATATAGAGAGAGATAGAGAGAGAGAGAGAGAGAGAGAGAGAGAGAGAGAGAGAGAGATTATATTATTAAATCACAACAAATGTTTTCTTGTGAAGTTTGTCATATGGAGCAGGTCTGGACCATTAGTGTATATTACTATGAGCTGTGGCAAGGAAAGAGCAATTAAACACGAGGTTCAATGGCCTTCACTGTGGCACTGACAGTGACAAAGCAAGTGTGTGTGTATGTGTTTGTTTATTTGTGTGGGTAGGCTTGTTGTCCTTGGAAGGCTTCACGGCCTGTTTCATATGGTTGATAGACCATTAAGAAGAAAACCTCCAGCTACTGTTTGCTTCTGAGATGTGTGTGTGTGCGTGCGTGCTTGCATACGTGTGTGTACGCGAATGTGTACTTGTACATCTATCTTTGTGGGAACCAATCTGAGTTTTGTACCTTGGGAGTGAGGGCATTTTGGGAAAATGACATCATTTTGTCAAGCCCTCACTTCTGTGAGTTACAAAGAGCTGTTTGAGGATTCAGACTCGGTTTTAAGGTTCAGGTTAGAATCTGGTTTAGTTTGGGGGTCATGGTTAGGCTTTTAAATTGTGATAATTAGGGTTATGGTAAGGGGTTTGATAATGCATTATGTTAATGAGTGTCCTCATAAGTAAAGTAGTATAAGTGTGTGTGTGTGTGTATGTGTGTGTGTTTATGGGTGTAGGTTTGTGTGTGTTGAGACAGGGCTGTGTGCAGTAAGATGTCAGATGACCACAATCATCCCATATTCTGTGTGTATCAGGGTCCTTGCTAGTTTGCGCGTTAGATGGTACGTGCGTAAGAATGTGTGTGTCGGAGGGCGTTTACGTGTGTGCCTCTGAATGTGTGTGTGTTGGTATGCGTGTGTGTGTGTGTGTGTGTGTGTGTGTGTGTGTGTGTGTGTGTGTGTGTGTGTGTTTGCCCATTTGTCTTGTTACCAGTTTAAGCTGCCAATGCAATCACCATGAGAAAGACTCTGGAAACGAACTCTCTAACCTTCACAACCCTGTCACCCCCCAACCCTGGCAACTCTTAGGAGCCACAGACACACACACACACACACACACACACACACGGACACATGCATTCTCATATGCCTCAGTTTGGTGTCTCCTAGAAATCATCATTAACATCATAGAAGCACTCATCACCAGCATTTAATGATATAAAAGGGGGCGACATTTAGGAGTTTTGGTGTTACAGAAACATGTCCCCTTACTGCATTTAGGAAAAAAAAACTGATCTAAGGATAGGAATTTAGCTGTTACGTAACTCACATCGATATCAGGCTTACCTAGAGTGATAGTAACATGATTCACACATGTGAAGCACAGTAGAGTTGATGTTAAACCAAGCAGCAACCTCTGGGGCTGAAACATGATGGATCACTCAAGACCGGCTCCAAAAGAGAGTCAATCCCCATGTAATATAACGGTCATGTCTACAGCCTGGAACAAAAAAATTGTTCTGTTCTCCATAGCTACTTTCCCCACTCATGACTGTACTATGTGTGTTATTTAGCCTTAGCCAGCTTGGTCGCTTGCAGCCGAGTGGGACTGAACTCAGAAGACTTGCTTCAGCTCCAGCCAGGCTCCACCTAATTGCCCATCTATGGTTAGCCGGGAGTTAGGCGGAGTCACTCCCTGCCAAGATGGCGACGGCCAGCACCACCCGCTTTGAGCTTCATTTTGGCTCCTCAGAAACCAATGGTTGACGTCACTGTGGCTCTTGTAGCAGTAATCCGGTCATTAACTATGCACCAACTTAGACTCCTGAATACAGGCCTGAAATTTCAGCACGAGCCTGACCCCGGCCAGACAGCTGACAATATTTTTGTATCAGGAATGTCTCTCCCTTTCCATATACTTTTCTCTTTAATATACAGAATCAGTGCAGCAAGATCACGTTCTGCGTCAGAGCAACTGTTGTACATTCTCGGTGTCTAGCAGGTCCTTCCTTAGCTTCAAAGTAATACAGCAAACGCACAAACCTCTCCACGACGTCTTGGCCACTCCAGCATGTGTGCTGCTCAATCTCCATCTCACTCTCACAAAGCATCTCTGGTAGCTCTGAGAAAAACCACTGGTACCGCTGGATAGAGCCCTCAAACTCCCTGGAAGAGAGAGAAGTTGGCACAGTTGAATGCTTGGGTAGTTATCTGTAACAGTAGGATCAGTGTACCATATGCTTTTATTTGTTTCAATTTCAGACTTGTCATGTCCAGTTCCCTGTGAAATCCTACTGACAACAACACGGGGAGAGAAACAAGCTCATAGCAGTTTTGACAATGACTGCATAATGAAAGTCCCAGCTTGAGAAAATGGCTTTATCCTTCAGGAGGAATTACTCATAAAAGAATGGAGACATTGTTATATTTAAATGCCACTATACTTACAGAAAATTGAAGGTTTGCTGACTGGTTTGACCTTTTATAACTATCACTGCTGGGGACATCCGAGTTTCCCCTAATTGATGTAATAAACTGATTAATTCTCACAGATGTGCTAGATGATTGTAGAATAAGGTACAAATCTGGACGTTAACTCAACAAAACAGATTAAATGATTATTGAAAAAAAAGAACATGCACAGACCTTAACAGGTGATTAGATGCATGTAATTTGACTGTGTTATTATATACAAATACTCCTTTAATAAGAATTCAAAGTGCAACTAATGGAGACAGATTTACCTTGACAGTTTTTTCAGGCTGCGACTTTTGTCTCCTCTGGAACCTTTAAGAAGGAATGACCTGCCGGGATAAATAAACACACACAAGGAAAATATATCTTTGAATTGATTTTCCTCTGCTGTGACTGAAGGTCAAATTTAAAAACAACCTCTGTCTCTTTCCTAGAGGGAAAAATTCCCGCCCCAGATATTCTGACCTCTGACAGAGGTCGTTCCAGTATGGGTCTCACCTTCGGGGTTGCTGCTGCAGACGCTGATGAGCAGTGGGACCCGCTGAGGGAGGTGATGTCACAGGTGACCTCTCTGAGGTGACTGATGTAGCCGGGCTCACAGAGGCTGTAACATGTGAGATGGTGGGATTTGCACTTGGCATCATGGGACCAGCTGCATGGGGTCCACACACCTTCTCTACCTGAGGAAGAGACAGTTGGCAGGTTTGTGCTTGAGAAAGGTTGATGATGACCACGTGGTTGCTTCTCAGCGATCTAGAACAGCAGCTTCACAACTATTCCAAAGTACCCCTTCATCGACACCGACATTTTAAACAGGGTGTTACTGAATTATTAGTTCTAATTAATGTATCTTGCTCTACATTTTTGACATAAGACATGGTTATCCTTAGATTGTCCCAGTAGTTTCAGTCACGTTTGTACTGGATGTTTTATCTGCATGCTCCCATCAGCTACAATGTGTGGTGTTAGACTTTTACAACGATTTAATGATTATTTTCATTGTCAATTAATCTGTCAGTTATTTCATTTCGATTAATGGATTAGCTATTTGGTCTGTAAAATATCAGTAAACCAAAGCCCAAGATGAGGTCATTAAATGTCTTTTTTTCATCAGCAACCCAAGGACAAGCACTTTACTGTCTTAATGGAGTTAGGAAACCAAAACATTTTTATATTCAAGAAGCTGGAATCAGAAAGTGTTGACTTTTTTTTCAATCAGAAATTAATAAAACCGATGGATCAATGTATCAACAGCTGACAATTGACTGACTGATGAAGCACAGTGATTGTAATAGATCAGTAATTTTTTGTTTTTTTTCACCGAAAGCTGAGTTTCATAATCATCCCATCTAAACCTCGAACAAAGCAGATCACCCACTGCAGTACAAGTACATTACCCCTGGTCAAAGGCAGCTAGATTTGCGACTTGTTCCTTCTAGATATCCTATGAGCCGGGCAGGCGTGGAGGATATGGCTGAACAGTGTATCCCAATAGTGAAGTTTTGTATTGTTCAGTATGGATAACTATTGATCCTATTTGATGATCTGACCTATTTTCAGTCTTTAAAAAAGACCAAAAAAAAAGGTTTAAATTAATGTTTTCATATAGAATTTAAGCACTTTAACAAGGCACATATCTCAGAATTATGTTAACAGAAAAATGAAAAAACACAGAAATACAAACAGACATAAAAACACACAAATAAATAAAAATACTGCCATACCAGCGAGCTGACCTGCCCTTGTTTATTCCCAATTTTCACTCCGTCAGCACTCTTTTTCACACTCTGGTGTTAATGGGTTGCTCTTGAGTTTCAAGCTGGTGCGGCAGATTGTCAAACATTCATAAAATGTTGCACTTTCCATTATACATTTATGAGACAAAAAGCAAACAAAAGTTCACATAATAACATCCAATAAGTACATTTCAGACTCCATTAAATCCAGAATAGTCAAACTCTGTGTTATGTACCACTTGCAAAATCAAAACTGATTTTGTTCTGTGCAAAAGAGCCCAGCACAATTACCTCCAACATGGTGCCATGGATCACAACACACGGTGTATTACAGAGGCTGGTGAAATCAGTCCCCTTAACAATGTTCTCACACTGTTAATGCAGTCTTAAAATCCATGACGCACTTCGACATTGTCAAAGGCTTAGGGGTCAGCCTCTGGTGATGTGTCCAATGAATGAGACGCTTGGTCAAATATTTAATGAAGTGGTATTTTCTTATTAGCCACAATTAGCAGTGCAATTATGCTTGTGTGTGTTTGTTTACCTCTCAGGAATCTACTCTACTAAGTCCACAATGTTCTCTCAAAGTTGGAATGCTTTCTCAAGTTCTTCCTCCAACAGTGTGTGCATGCATGTATTTGTGTGTCGTCTGTTTGTCCGGAGATTAGCCACAGAAACTTTCTCATCACTCAGAACCAAGCTGCATTCTGGGTATTGGTTGTCCCGCCAACCGCAGTCTTTGTCTGGCACTGGATCTGCATTCACGCTCACATACACACTCGCACAAACACACACACACACACACACACACACACACACACACACAGACTGAGGGGAACCCCAGATCCTCTGAAGAATGAGGCTGTTTTTAGCCCTTCTAGGTACAAGGCTTTTGTGAGGAGATCCAACTGCCAGGCTGAAAGAGAACCCACGGCCTTCCTCGCTCAGTGTCCAAAATTCAAATGACTTTATTATTGGGGCATATGAGTGAGGATGGTTTAGCAATCTGTTACTGATCCATTTTTAGTGCTGGTGCTTTAGAGGGGCACATTTGAGGGATAAAACCTTTCTTTAGTATTCAAAGCTTTCAAAGTAGACTGGCATTAATATCCAGAATCCGACAGCATAAAGCAAACCGCTTGGGCACACCTTCCCCTCCATTCCATCATCCCCTCCGCTTACCGTAGCTGTAATGCGTGGTCCGTGCAGCTGAGCGTGCAGTATGGCGTCATTCACATGATTTCGGACTGCTAACAGAGCGAGTTCCATGCTGTTTTGGTTGCTGCTGGTTGCTAAAGTGGCAGCTAACCGTTGGAGCAACACCACCAAACTCCCCCAAGGGGCACCCAGCTCCGACACACCCATCTAGGAAAGAGAGAATGGATGGGAAAGGAGGCGAAATGGGCAGGGGGAAATCAGAGAAGACAGGAGATGACAGGAGAATGACAATGCTACGTTTAAAATGTTCACTAAAGCAGGTAAATTGGCTCCGATATCTATCTTTCTCTATCTATCTTTGGCGGAGATCATGACACTCTGCTATAATTAGCAAATCAAATGGATTGATGAACCGATGATTGAGATGACAGGCAGTTTCTGTCTCACGACAAAAGTGCCAAGAGCGGATTCTTTCATAAACTGAGCTGCCTTCTGTCACAGAGAGGCTGTTCCGACTTGTCCCTCTGCCTCTCCTCGACTTTCGCTGTGTGTGTTTTTCTCTCCTTTCTTTAATGAAGAGGATAAACATGATGGGAGTTGTTTTTCCATCACACTTTCTTTCCTTCCAAGAAACTCTCAAGCAGGATGAGCAGTGCCATCCTCCAGCCTTGTGCTATAAACAAGTCCCTCCACTGTGGGCGCAGTTAAAGCTGTCCAGCAAATGTTGAAGCAGCCCAGTAAGACGCACGGAGGACTCTGCCAATTCTCTTGGCAATGCTCTTGTTATTTGTCGGTCTAAGACTTAATGTGGGAATTATTTATTGATGATAAAGTGCTGTGAATGACTGATTCAGCTAAGTGAGTGATGGGAGCATGGCTACTTCTTTTTGTTACTTGTCTCTCCAACAGCAGAAAGAGGCAGAAACTCTGAGGTTTCCCATGCATCTAAAACACTGTCACAACACACACATACGCAGCCTGGAAATAATTCTGGATGAACTATTGCCAATTGTGAATAATTCTATGGAGCAAAACATTACTGACATGATTTCTGAAATGATTTACTTGTGAACTGTCAGGAGATTTAAGGGCACGTTTATTTAAAGGGATTAAATATTCAAGGAATAACGGAATTAGTTAGACTGGCATTGTCATACTTTGTCTTTGATAGCTGTGTCCACCTGCCTCCCCTGTCTTTATGCTAGGCTAAGCTAACCACCTCCTCACATTAGCTCCATACTTAATGAACCAATCCAATGTCGAGTTCTATTAACGTCGGTGTGTACAGTATATCTATAAGGGAAACATACACACATGTTAAAGGTGCAATGTAAAATATGACCACATGTCAACTGTTGGTGTCACAACGTGGGATACAGAACAGAGCTCTCCAGCCAGGGGGAGGCCCGTTTAACAACATGGAAGACAGTGCTGAGGTGATTTAGCAGCCTCACCAGGATTCTGACTCTGGGGCTGATGAGACACAGCAGGCGGGTAGGGAGGAAGGTCACTCATGACCAGCTTGGAAAAGGAGTCCGATTATTTTCTTATCTGAGGACTTTCTGACCAGAGCAGAGTCTTGATTGTTGGAACAGTTAGGCAAAGGGTGGAAATTCAGGAGGTGTACAGTTTTACTTTTGTTTAATAAGCACAATAGGGGTAAGAATATTTCAATATTTCACTAATGTTAGTTCACTTTTGACGTGTGCCATATCTTACATCTTGCACCTTGAAAACACATTAAAAACCAGCACTTACCAGACATCCTCTCATAATGTTGACACACAGTCCGGTACAGGGCCGTATCAGCGTCAGCCCTCTGCAGTGGGAGCAGTACTGCATCCTCACGAGGCCACGTCCACACTCCCTGGATAACGTTGCCTTCTCGGTCGCATTCACAACCTCTCCGGCAAGTCTCAGCAGACGGCTCAGTGCTCGGCCCGCCCCGAGTGCATGGGACAGGCTGCTCACCAGGAGGCGAGGATGGGGTCCGAACGGGCTTACATCCTGCCGCGTCATCCGCAGGCAGTCATCACGATAAGCAGAGGGAGGCGAGTGGGACTGGGGTGACGTGCGGCCGAACCCGGGGTTGAGGAGGCGGCGGTAGACCAACGGGAAGAGGTCATTGTAGAACCGACGCACAGCGTGGTCCAGTGAGGAATTAGAGTCCCCGGAAAGGTGCCGTTTGATGCTGCTGAACAGATGAAATACAAGGGGGCGACAGTCGGACGCCAGAGCAGAGTAGGCACTGTCGAACAGAGTGCCAGTCAGGTTGGATGTGAAGGACACAAGCGACTCGAAGGTCTCTGGGATGAAAGAGAAGAGAGACAAACATGGATTTTATTGTAGCATGAGCTCTAGTGACAAATACTCATGATAATTAGACATGTTATAACTGACGGGAATATTAACAACATCAAAGTGAAAAGTTAGCTATCAGTCAACTGTCATCTTGCAGCAATTGGATAATTTGTGTACAATGTTTGTGCATTAGTTTGCCTGGCTAGTATGATTTTCCCTTTACAACTAGTTTAATGAATTATTCGTTAATAAATTATTTAATAACTATCCTCAGTCTTGTTATATTGACATTTTTACCTGTATGTTTGGTGTTCTGCTGCTGCTGCTGGTGCTGCTGGTTGTATGTACGTGTGTGTGTGTGTGTGTGTGTGTGTGTGTGCTGTTACATGTGAGGTACATAATTGTGTCTCTGATGTTGTATTTCAACCTGCAATGTGTACAAAAACTTTTTGGGTAATGTGCAATTCAAAACAACTGAAGGTAGAAATTTGGGCCTTTCGATTGCCCTAGATAAAATACATAACTAGAACGACACTCAGTATAGCTCATACCTCTGCCACGGCCCAACAGTCCCATTTAATTCAATCAGGCCTAATCCAATATCAAACCCCGCAGCCCCGTATCACTCTAAATTCTTAGAAACCACCCATAATTTGAGCTCATCAGATCTAGATTCTGCATCAAATTCTCCTCATTCACAGATACCATCCCCCTAAATACGCCTGATTTTTTATTTATCAAGATCAATGCATTATTCTCCGGGAGCTTGTTGTGAAAATGCTTAAAAACACCCTATCTCGCAATGTTAAAGACACTGGGAAGAAAAAAATCCTGGATCCGTCCCTTTATCTGGATCTGCACCAAAACGTAATGGGGGCTATTCTGGGCTGAGACCCATCCTCCATCCAAGTTTCACGGAAATCCGCTCAGTAGTATTTGTGTAATCCTGCTAACAAACCAACCAACAAGCAGACACAAGCGAAAACATAACCCCCTTGGCGGAGACAAAAAGTCAAGTGATCACCGAAGTCATGGGATTCATCTTCTTGGAGCCATTAATGTCTGATTCAAATTTAATGTCAGTTCATTCACAAATTGGATTACCAGATTTCTGTCTGGGCCAAATTGGTGGATGGACCAGCTGACTGACCAACATTGTCATCTTTGGAGCCAGAAGGCTTGTGTGGTCAAATAAAAACATTATGAACAACAACAGTCTTTTTGTAAGACCCATCAAGGAATGCATTCACTGTTTTATATATATCGTTTAACAAAACCATCACACAAAGAACATCTGACTTTTTCAACTATTTAACTGATTCTGTTCACAACCTCTTAGTTGGATAAATATTGAAGCTTTTCAATGTTAGAAAGTAGTTACAAAGTCTAATAAATCAGTAATAGAACAAAAACACAATGCAAGATAAAAAAAAAAAATTCAAACCCTAACTACCAGCTAAACCATCCTAAAACCAAAGGTTCACTGCGGCAAATACTGAAACCCCAGTGATGCTTTGGGTATTGTAATAAATTAATACACCTGATAAATGCCCAAGTAGTAGTTTAGTACACAAAACTGGAACATAAACACGGCAACCAAAAAGGAATGTACAGCCATGTTAACAGAACAGTTGTGATAGATGTATATCTCTGAGCAACCCCTGTACTTGGTTCACATGTGATGTAATAAATAAACAGAACTTCACTGTATACCAGACGAAGGTTGTCATATTTGTCATAGAGCCGGACTCTGTCTTTCTTTTTCTTTTTTTCAGTAGACAATACAGAAAAAGATGGTTTGGTTAGTGTCATTACATTACGTTTGTGTGCACTGATGTCATTTCGGACAATGAAGTTCATTGTTAAACTGTGAAATATCCAGCCTCAAATGTGTTGATAACCATACTTGAAAGATCATCACAAAAAATGCATATGTACATTTTCTGTGAATATAAGAATATCAGCCAACATGTCAACATCATAATTTCTTTACTCTCCGATTCTAGTGTCAGCATTGGCCGTAGACATATGAAGCAAAAATATACAGTACGTGGTAACTTAGATACAGTAGTAGATGTATATAAAAGTGTTCTATTTAGCAATGAGGGCATGACTGACATGTGTGTCATTCCCACATGTAAGATGCGTCATTTCCATATTTGTGCATATATCAGTTTCCCTTGTTACACAGTGTCTGTCTCGCTAACCTTGGACTGACTTTATCCCGCTGCATACGAGCCAAAATAGCACGCAACTTAATTCATCCCTGAGCTCGTTCTCACTGGCCTGTTATCTTTAGTCAGGTGATAATGAGAGGCCCAATCTCAGGATCCACTGTGTTTCCTACGTCCGACACGGTCTAATAAAGTGGACACCAGCCTTAACAGAGGCTGTGTGCCTGTGGTGTGTAACAGTGTGTGTGTGTGTGTGCGCGCGCGCGTGTGTCTATGTTTGAAACTTGCCAAGTAAAAAGGGTGATGTCAATCTGATGGCATCCTGACACACACAGAGAGACACACACAGACACAAACTGGATGAAAAGAGAGAGGGAAATCTATTCAACTGTGACTTTCACTCAGTCATTCAACCCGTCAGCGCGCAAGTTCGTGTGTGTCTGTGTGTGTTTCAACAGCTTTGTATTTCACTATCGCAGCCTGACTCTCCAAGTGTGAATCTATTCAATAACTCACAAATCGATTAAATAAAGAAATCATGATCACTCTCCGGGAGAGTTTTCACAACAGGGACACTGTTCAGTTCTGTACATTCATACTCATTTTCCCGCAAACAGATGAAATCTAATGAGGTGACATTGATGGTGGTCGGGGGACGAGGCGGTGGAGCAGCAGAGGCATGACTCACTACAGTACCGAGTGATAACGTCTCACTTTTATGTGTTTGCATACCCCCGTCCTGGCAATGGCAACACAAATACAGACGGCATCGAGTGACACGGCACAGTCGACTCCGGGGTCATGTGATTAGCTCTTTACCCTCTCTGATTGGATGACAGCTGCGCCACGGTGGAGAGGGCACAAGGGTCTCACAGTGCCAGGAGAAAACACACGCAAGCATGCAGACGCATATGCGCACGCACACACACACACACACACACACACACAGACACACACACACACACACAGACACACACACACACTAAAGTAATCCACAGGGTGTAAATAGAGCCTGGCTACAAGCGCTCTGGGCATGTCTCAGTTTCTCTAGTGGGTTTTAATCACTGAGCTTTGGAGAGGGGATCCGCTGAGACTCAGCTCAGCTGTTGACCACTGCTGTCGTGCAAAATTAATTTCATTCATTAAAGGATTGGTTCACCCAAAGCACAAACTAGAATTATTATTATTCCCCCCTTCTTGTGCAATCTAGTTAGAAAAACTACAGCAATTGTACTGTATGGACAAATAACCAACCCATAGTTGATAGATATGATGGAGACCTGTTCAGTGCATAGTTATTCCTGATCCTAGAAAATTATGGGGCTGTTGTCTTTTTGTATGTTTAGTCTTCTGCCCTGCACTTTATCACACATCTGGCTGATATCAATCTATCTAATCTTACCTTTACTTTCAACAACCATGAAATCAGAGTATGAAAGAAAAACAAGAGTCATTTAGCAGGTAGCTTTTATTGTATCTGTTATAATTTTGTGATACTCCTTTTTTGCATTTTTCTCCTCTAAAAACTGTTGACAGAGAATCCAGCACACAGTTGCTGAAAAGCTATCAATCTATCTTCCAATGAGGTCATCTATAAACACATGAATGGAACACATAAACAAGTCGGTGCTTTTTATAATTTCCTCCCTGTGAGGTCCAAATGCTTTTACGTGACATTATAGCCACCTTGCTGCGCCAAAAGAATGTTTTCTTTTCGGCGAGTTTTGGAGCAGCACAATGGAAACGCCACTTACTTCCACTGTAATGAGGTCGCTGCCGTATTTTCCAAGAATGAAGTCTATCACAAAACTTAAGCATGTAAGATCTGCAGCGGTTGATATTTCCTGGATTTATGAAAAAATGTTTTTCTGTGATCTGAGTGAAGTGAACGCAACTTATCTCCTATCACTTGCTGCAGTGTTCTCCTCATTCAGCCCCTGTGTGTTGGTGTTTTGCATTAATTTTACCCATGGATGGTTTAGCCTTCCACTGGGCATAAATAGCAGCTGAAACCGAGCCTGGGTGCATTCAGATGTAGTGGGAGAGGAGAGGAGTGAGAGAGAGATAGAGAGGCATGAGAAGAAGAAAACAGAGAGGTGCATGTTTGCCGTGTCTGTCTGCTGGGTTTCATCAGCTCTATCCCTCTCATAATCTCTGCACACACATTCATGCACGCAAACACACACACACACACACACACACACACACACACACACACACACACACACACACACATGCTCACACAGACTGGTGAATAGCGTTGAGAGACAAGTGGACAAGCAGAGTATTCTTCCTCCTATTCAGAGCAGCCCGTTAGAGACCGGCTGTTGCCCACGGCAACAACACTTTGCTGCGGATACGTACTGAATGTAAACATTCTCCGTCCCTCGCGCTCTCATTGGTCAAGAACAAAACCTGATTATCGCAGCGACAGAGACAGACAGACAGAGAAAGAGAGCGGAGAGTTGTAACAAAGTTTTCCGCTGCTCCCTCTGAGAGTTTGCTCTCTCAAAGACTCAATCGAACATCAGTTGTTTGTTTGGCTAGCCACTGTGGCGCCTCACAAAATAAACTGGCCTCACACCACCACCCTGACACAAACTAGCTATTTCATGATGAACACACAAAGTGAGAATGACGGGGGGCTACAGGCACTTGACAGAACCGTTAAAATGCCAGAGTTACCACTGGTAATAATGTCAATTTGATTTACGCTCTTCAGTCACCTACAGCCATTATTAGCACTTGCTAACTGTAATAAATTCATACTGAAAAGTATCTATTCAGCATAGCTAAAAAGAAACTTTATTGTTTAAATCAGGACCGCAATTAGTGATATTTGTTAAAAATACAAGAATGCAGTTGAATGCAGTAAAATCATGCACTCTGCTCTCCCTCCACATCTTGATGCCACAACAGATCATTGTCAGATATGCTGAAGTATCAGAAAACATCTTTTCAGTTCTCCAATATGAATTTCTCCTCAACAATGCATGAAATAGATGAATGTTAATATTCCATTATCTAATCTACACCTCTTTGTTACTCTCTCCCTCACCTTGGTAGGCCTTGGTGTGTCCAGCGATCAGGTACTTGAGTTCAAAGCTGTAGGATCGCATCTTCTGCTGCGTCTCGCTGCGAACAGCCGCCATGTAGCTGTCCTCCATCTTAGCGGTGCAGCAGCTGGGCCCAGGGTGGACACACACTCGGAGAGACTCATCTAAAAGACAGAGGCAGCAGAAAAAAGCTTCAGGCCTCGACATACTCACTAAAGATCCGCTGATATTTTTAGTCAAGACAGCAGAAGGAAGGGATTATTTTATGAAGTCTGCACAGCTTTACTCTGAGCTTAGATAACAAGTTTGAGGCATACTCAGCAAGTTTCTCATGATTTAACGAGGAAATGACATACTGTATCTGATAAACCTTCAATATTTTTCTAGAATAGGTGCTATTTTTTGATTGCTCGTGTTTTAATTGTCTTTTAAATGCATCTTTCTAATCTGTAACTATTCATTCGCTTATTTTTATATTATCTCAATGTAAATGCATTATTTTAATGTATTTTCTATCTCTGTAAATCAGTTTGAATTGCCTTGTTTCTGAATGTGCTAAACTAACTTTTCATGCCTTGCCCTTTTGTCAGATGTTATCACTAAATGACTAACCAATAAGAATGCGGCTTGTTAACTAGAAAAGGCAATTTCTGAATAAATTGCCGTTTGAGTTTTGGATGCTTAAAAGCTTACGCGAAACAGCATTACTGGCTTGTAAGTTGAATATTACCAAAAATGTATGAAAGACATCGAATACCCAACATTTGTTAGCCTCCCGGGTATATCAGAAGAGAAGAAGCCATCTGCGATTGATTAACTTTTTGACCAATTTCCATGCCACTCTACACCTCCAGCCTACTGACAATCAAACTATGGAGGCAAACATTTAAAGTGGTCCTGATAAAGTTGTTCTGGACTCTCATTCTCAAATCATCAAACACCAATGCTTTGAGCTAGTGGCTCAGCTCCAATATAACCAAACTCCACCACCAGCCAGGGTCATTCTGCGGGAAACACTGCTGACGCTAAACTTAATTGCTGGCTTTGATTTATTAGAAGTAGCAGCTGAAGCATTTTGAATAGATTTAAAACTGGGACCGCACAAAAATACATTTACAATGAGCCTGTTGGGACCTGATATGATGACACGCACAGTGGGCGACACTTCAACACTTATACCAAACTGTGTGTGGATTTGTGTGTGTGTGTGTGTGCGCAGCAGTCTGACTTTGGTCGACTGCTGTAAGCCAAGCTGTCAAGTAGCAGACTGAGATCAAGGGAGAGAGAGATGAGAGGAATGGTTCATTCAGCTATGTCTGATCTGACACACACACACACACACACTAGCAAGCGCTCACACACACACACACACACACACACACACACACACACACACACACACACACACACACACAGCAAGCCTGAGTCAAAACTTTCAGCTCTTCATATTAGCACTGGCTGACAGTGTTAACATTAATGAGATAGTTAGTATTTATTGGAAATCCTATGTTGCATTCCTCATTTGTAAGCGGGACAGCAGGTCGTGCAGGAGACGAGACCTGCACTGTTTGTGATGAGACTGGAAGTCTGGAAACAACCACTCCAGTACTAAATCAGTCAGCGTGATTCAGAAACCTGTGAAGCTTCTGTTCTTGTCTCAAATAATTCATTAAACTAGTTTGATAAGAATCTTAGCATAAGGTCCACATACTGGACACATTCCAGATCTTTCAGCTGCATCACATGGCCTCCATCAACAGATGGAGTTTGCTCAGTTACCATAGAGATGGAGAAATCTGACAACATTTTCAGAGCAACTGCCTTACTTTTTGCAGTTTGTATAACGTATATACATTTTCTTCCACTTGTCCTGGGTTGAGTTGTGGTTGCAGGATGCTAAGAAGCGTATTCAAGACTTCCCTCTCCCAAGAAACGCTTACCAGCCCAGCCTGGGGGATCCCAAGGCATCCCAGGCTAGGTGAAATATGGAATTCCACCAGTAAGTTCTGTGACTGTCCTGGGATCTCCTCCCAGTTGGTGCCTAGAAAACCTCCTAAGGGACGCACCCAGGAGGCATCCTAACAAGATGCCCAAACCACCTTAGTTGGCTCCTTTTCACACACAGCAGCAGCTCTACTCTACATTCCCTCTGGATGTCCAAGCTCCTCTCTCTATCACTAAGGCTGAGCCCTTCCACCCTACAGAGGACACTCAATTTGGCTACCTGCATCCATACTTATTTTGGTCACTATCCCAAAGGTGACCATCAGTGGGGGCCAGAATCTAGATGGAGCGGTAAATCAGCTTTCATCTCAGCTCCCTTTTCACAACAATGGCACACGCTCGCATCACTGCGACACTCCAATTTCTAAGATACGTCACTCCTTCGCTTGGGTCAGGAACTTAGAGAAACGCCACCTCAATGTGGTGGAGAGGTCTGTATGTCCCTGTGATCTTGAGAGTTGTGTTATCAGGGGCAATAGCTCCTAACTGAACACCCCATAACTGAACCTTCTCTATGGTGGCAGCTAGAAACCTGAGAGACTCTCTCCAGACACAGAGTTTAGTTTGTCCATTCTGGGCTACTGTAGAAACGTGGCAGTGGAACATGGCTGACTCTGTTAATATAAAAGGCTCATTCTAAGGCGACAAAAACATAACACTCCTCATCCTCAGGTGATTATATGCTTATAAAAAAGAAAATATCCATAAAATGTTCAATTTCTGTCAATAGAGCCCCTTAAATCCTACGCACTGGTTGTTTAAAATGACATTTCTCTCAAGCAAATTCATCCATGGCTACACCAGATCAGAAGGCTGTGGTAAACATCTATAATTAGCAGACATGTCAGTCTGAAAATGAAAAGGTCACCACCATATATTGTTAAATGAAGCTCTACGTTCAGCCGGGAAGACTATTCTTTTGCATGCTTAGGCCTTTATTTAATCTCTCATACCATCCTGTCAATCACTCCTCTCATGCATGCTCACTTATGATTTCCTGCCTTCATTATCTGAAGCTGTCAACTGACACCAGCTGCTCACATCAACAGGTCACATCTATCCAACAGCACAGCGACACACCTACATTTTTTTCTTCATTCACTCGTCTCGTCTAATTGAACGAGCTGTTAACAGTCACAAGCTCGCTGCACACTATTTGTTCCTGCAGCAACGGTAGGATTGTGGGAAAACTGCGGCGTCGTATGTCTAATTTGGCTTACATAAGCTATAACTACGTACAGTCTAAACAACAGGCAGACAATTAGTCCCCACAGGAAGCTGAAAAATGTCTGATGTATCTGTATGAGTGTTGTCTACTGATACAGAGATCAGATAGGCACAGATTTCCTTGTGTCTGCTGATTACAGCTTGACGATTATCTTATTTTCATGAACTGCATACGCATGACAAAGAGACAGTTTATGATATCTCAGGATTACAAGAAAATAAAGCTTGGATGAACCTTTTTGTGGTTTGTTTTTGGGTGCAGTTACATTAAAACATTTTAAATGATGATGATTCAAATGATTTAATGATTTAAATGATGTTGTCCTTATAGCAATTTATTACTGGCCACCCGCTGTAACACTGTGCGAGTGGAGTTGCACGAGCCAGAAAGAAATCTCACATTTACATTTAGAAAACAGCATCTTTAACACCACCTCTTTATAGTCTAAGCGAGCCTTCAGGAGCTCTTTATAAGTGCTCCAGACTATAAAGGGTAGTTTTCAACAGAAATAGCTTCTCTCTCTGGGAAGTGTTGGCCGCACAGTGACGACCCATTATATTTGGAATATTGTCCTGCATTTCTAAAGCTACGGGTTTAAATCCTGTGAGGGGCTACGAGATAAAACAATGTTTGAAATACTAACAATCTCATAGCAGGAGAGATGTTCACTTAGATTTAGAAATATTTACAACAGAGGAAGGTTGTCTAATCCTGCCCGATTATATGAAGTGAATCTTAAAGTGTGTGAGCAAGTTTACACTGATTTTATTTTATTTTTTTTATCTATAAAGATCTTAATGTTACTTTACTGTACAGTGGTTAGTAGTCAGGAATATTTGGGAGAAATACTTCTGAACAGGTTCTTCAATTATAAAATGTAATGAGCTAAATGACAAAGCATCAAAAGTAAAAGCAGTCATTTTTGTAGGAGAAAATCCTCAACAGTGTTGTATTATGATAAATCTATATGATATATATATATATATATTAACCACTACATTATTATTGTTGATGTATTATTAGTATGCACGCAACATTTGGATGTTTTGGGGATGGTCTATCAGATCTGCTAATTTTGACTCCCTTTTACACGGCTTGGTAGTTTTATTTTCTCCCAATGTATTTTAATCATGTGTTTTTATTTTTACTACCCAAATGTAGGAAAAGTTAAGGACATTGGGATATTTTAGTGCTTCGCTTGATTATTTATTCTCTGACATATCTGAGTTTTTATTCTGTGTTTTGTGAATATTTTTGACACATTTCATTTGACTTTTGTAGCATATCCATGCACATGCATACAGTATGCACCCACATCCCAAATATCCCCAACTAATTTTGAATGGTGCAAATCTTAAGTGGAATAATAATGTGCATCATTTGCCTGGAAATGTAGTGGGGTAAAAGTAAAAAAGGAGCTGAAAATATTAAAAGTGAAAGTTGTGGAAAGTTATACTCTGGCATAACATACTAAAATATACTAAGGTTACAGTTACATTCCAGCTCCGTGTATTTCTTGCTCCTGTTCAAGTCTCCTACAGACTCTAGCTGAGTTCAGTCAGGAGGACTATTCTGTTCAGGCCTTTATTTAATCTCTCATACCATCCTGTCATTCACTCCTCTCAGGCATGCTCTCTCATAATTTCCTGCCTCCTATGTAGTCTCTCTGCAGTGACATTTTCCAGCGGGGGCTGACTGACCTGCTCCCGGCCTGTCTGGCACCAGCTCCACCGGGCCTATTTGGCGCATCATGTAGGCTGTCTTCACCTCATGACAGCTGTCCACATCGGCTGATCCACAGCCGCTCTCCGGCAGAAAAACACAGTAAAACAAAATCAGCCAAAACAAGTCCACGTTTCGTAAGGCTGCGCGGAACATCGCAACATGTCAGTCGGGAGATAAGAGAGTCTGGACGGTTAGTATGAAATCCTCCTGAGGGTCCCGGCGGTGGCTGCAGTGTGTGGCTGGAAAAACTTCATGTGCGGCCAGTGAAGTGTGCGTGGAGCCCGCCGTCACACCGAGCGCCCTCCTCCCGCCTCCCTCTCTCACTCACTTCACCTCAATTACTTAATTGACATGTGCGCTGAAAATGTCTAACATATGTCAAAGACCACATGTCTCTGCTACAGGCTGCAGCAAAGCAACCGCTGAAATGTTAATAAACTCCGGACAGTTCAGAAAATAACAACACAGTAAGAGCAGGTCATAAGAATTATGAGAAATACGTGCAATTTATTTATAATTCACTATATTATGTGACCACTAGTCGTCTGTTTATATATATTTTATGATATTAGCGCTCATAAATACATATTTCATAACAGCTGCTTCTACAGATAAGGTCCATTGAACTTGACAGACTGCTGAGTGAAGTGGAATCAGTTTGTATAAGTGGGAGGTGGGCGCCGCCTGCTGGGCCCTCTGAGTCACAGCAGTGTCAATTTGACAGCTCCTCGATAAAAGGATAAAAAAATATCCGTACAGCGTTAATGTGGACTTTTCACAACATTGCATGGACTTTTTGGAATTCTTTGTATTTATTTCAGCTCCTGTCCCAGGAGTGCATCTCGGTTTGTGTTTTGTTTCAAAGAATCCAATCCATGGAATCCAACAAGAAGGTGAGTAAAGTTTTCACAATGTCATGTTTTCTGTCAGTTTTCCTTTTGCTTTTAACACCACAGCTCTGTGTGTCTGTGCACAGTGTATGCTCACAGACGTACATTAACATTTGAAATCTCTCTCTCGCTGTCTCACTGGCACGGCTTCTGACACGGCCACCTGAGCCACCTACACCAGCGACGCGTACAGGCAGGTCCTCATCAGCGTCCTCACGGGCTCTGACAAACATAAATGTATCTGTGTTCTTACTCACCATCATCCAGATGATTTTGAGAAGGAGAATAAGAATACAACAAACAAGAGAGGAAAAGTGTGATTTGCAGCTCTTGCTAATCCAGCACGACGTCGTCAGATTGTAAGTATAAAAACGAAGGATTTTACATTTATAAAAAGACATCTAAATCATTTTGTTTATACGTTTATTTGAAAACAGGGGCAGTGCACATTAATAACACTGCTGTAAATGCGCCAGAATTAGCCAAAAGGCTATTTTTCATCTGTAGTCAATAGACAGATGTTAAAGTCACCCTAAAAACAGAACAGAATATGAAATATGATATTAATGTATTGTCAGTGTCAATAATTAACTTGTATTGTCAGACTACGCCCCCTCCTGTGGAAACAGACATGGCACAACTTTGTCTGATTAGATAAATGGATAAACAGATACACTTTATTCATCCCATTGGGGAAATTCAGGTGTCCATACTTGAATAAATAAGTTAAAAATAATTATTATTGCACAATTCATTTTATGACACTATGTTATGAGTTTTATTTTTTTTTTTTAAGCATGAACAACCAACTCACTACTGTAGAGTGAACAACCAGCTCCCTGTTTTGGCCTTATACTTTGATGGCCAAAGTGACCTCCTCCCAGACTTCCACCTCTCCAGACCCACAGTGGCCCATCTTGTCCCTGTCCTCTGCTGTCCGTTTGACCAAGGCTGAGGACATGACCTCCAGGTTCTCGTCTTCATGTTTTGGCTGGCATGTGTGATGTCCTACTGTGTTGTGTCCAGAGCGTTTGGAATCCCACGGTCCACAGTACATGATGTCATTCACAGGGTTGCTGACAAAATAATAAACATAAAGAAAAGAGTCATTTGCTTTCCGCTCCCTGATGACCTGCAACAAATTGGTGCTGGCTTCGCACGATTGGCTGGATCACCAGCATTCGCCAGGGTTATGGGCAGCATTGATGGCTGCAATACTCAGATAAAGCCACCCAGTACAGATGCTCAGTGTTTTTACAATCGCAAATTGTTCTATTCCATCCAAATGCAAGCTGTGTGTGACCACCAGTGACAGTTTTTGGACATATTGGTCGGGTATCCAGGCTCAGTGCATGACATGAAAAATATCCTCAATACCTGCCTAAGGTCATCCATGGGACAGGATCACCTCACTGGTATTGCCATAGTCAGCATCAATAGGCTGTATGCACAGGCGACCATGACGTGTTTCCGGTTAAATCTCAGAATGGATGTGAACTTCCGGTTACCACACAGTGCTATGTTGCCATTGAATGCTTGTCGTCAAAACATCCAAAAACTCCTCATTTTCGACGTTGTTGTGTTGTTTATGTTAATATTTTTACTTGTAATACTTCGACTTGTCTAATAACGCGATGACGTGTAAACGTACAAAAGTGTCCTTTCAAAGACGGGGGATGACAGCTCTTCCCGCCACCACTATTGTGTGCCGCAATGTACAGCGTCTGCCAGATGCAATTCTTCTGTTAGTTTTTTTACTTTTCCCAAAGACAATGAATTACATAAACGGTGGGTGATTAACATCTGACGAGACAACTTTCTTACAACGAACACACAAGTCTGCAGCCAACACTTTCAAAGTGGAGATGTGATAGAGCCTCCGACTCCAGCTGGACGCAGACATCTGAAGAAGGGAGCTGTTCCAGTGCTTTTTCAATGGAACAGTTTCAGTCTCCCAGCCCCATGGCCCGGAGTTTGGGAAAGAACCAAGCGTCCCAACACAGAAACCATGCATGATCCCTCTGTGGAATTGGACTATCCTCCTGACCATGACTACTGCGACAGTAATGAACCTGCTGCGCTGGATATGTCCCTTGACCACAATGAAGAACTGCAGAGATAGCAAGGCTCCGAAATCAAATTGAGGAGATAACTATCAGTAGCAAGTTCTGCTTGGAGCGGTTTGCTGGATCTCATGATGACATAACGCTTTTCACAAGGTAAATTAAAATGTCCACTGTGTTTATTATAGACGTATTAGAGTTGTCAACAATGACTAGTATTATTATCTGTTTATGTTGCATGTGTGATATGAGCGGCAGCAGTGGGCTCTCACAGAGATCTCATTTACCTGATACTTTAATAAAGGCACAAACACATGAAGTGAGAGGTATATAAACATGATTAAAGCATGATTAACCTGAAGCAGGAACCTGAGTCATGACTTAGCTTGGCTTCTAGCTCAGGCTAGATAGCGTAAGTAAGTTATGACACATTATTGTGAAGAAACATCTTATATTGATGTGCATTCTTAAGAGTTAAATTTGTTTTATCTTGAGACTAAATTACTGTCTATCAAAATTGAATGGATAGATTTGACTGTTATCTACTTGTTATTACATTTTGTAGAGCTGTGTTGAAAGAGATGGGCTTGGCTGGTGTGGTGAGTCCTGCCCAAGCAGCCAAGAAGTGGGAGAATTTAAAAAAGACCGACAAGGTTTGTATTAAGTGCATTCTATTACCATAGCCCTATAAAGTGAAAGTGTATATGAATGATCACAGTTACTGTTGTTTGTTAGTGGTTTCTTGGAGATGTGAAGACCTGTAGTTATATTTTAAATATGAGGTGCTTATTTTATTATGATTATAGGATATGTATGACAAACTAAGTGAAAATGATTGATGATTCAGGGAAGATAGAGTGATGTTCCTGCAATGCTTACTAAATATGATTTTATTGTATTTCAGAATTACCTTATTACTAACAGGTTGACACAGGTTGACCAGATTGTCCCTTTATGATTGTGGGAATACTTAAAATAACTAAGTTTAATAGAAAACATAGGTCTAGGGGACAGTGTATTGTTATGAATAATGTCAGCCTCAATTAATACCAACTTTTTTACATACCCTGTGATGATGGAATAGGCACTCGGTGGAAAAAAAGATAACTACAGTGTGCTTTTTTTAAGTTCTCAAACTATTACCCCCTTTATTCCATAACTTAACGTCTTATTACTCTGTACCTACATATATGTGTTGGTATGTGCTGTACTGAGGGAATAGAAGATTACACGGTAAACTCTGGGGTCAGGTTTTACATTGCAGGCTGTAAATAAAGTGATAATTGAATGTCATTTAATTATGTCATACTTTGAAATGTGTGCAGGAGCTAAGGAAGCCACCGACAGGAAGTAGCACTGAATTAGGGGAGCCCACTGCTTGGACATGGAAGTGGTTCTCCCTCATGGATGAAGCCATAGGAGGCAGGCCACCTGACTCAGGCAGTGACATACCAGAGCCAGGGAATGTGTCAGGTACAGACGAGCCAGGGCCACCAAACAGGCAACGGCGTGATGCCGTTTTGGATTTGCTGGAGAGGAAGGAAAAGAGGGCAAGGGAGAGAGACAGGAGAGCTGAGGCCAGGGAGGAAAGGCTGTTAAATCTATTAGAAAAGATTGTGGAAAAAAATTGAAAAGAGATCTTCCTACCATTTATTAATAACAACCAATTAACAAATCACAATCATTACAATATCATTTGAAACTATTTACAATAAGTATAACCTAAATCTTAAAGAACAGCTTGACATTTTTCAGGAACTTTTATTCTCTATTAATGCATTTTGCATTTTTTAGGCTGATGATGAAATTCTTTTATTTTTGCCAGTTATATTAAGGAGCTGTGTGATTACCAGGGCCCAATAGTGATTTGTGTGTGTGTGTGTTTGTGAGAGAGAGAGAGAGAGAGAGAGAGAGAGAGAGTGTTTTGAGTTGAGAAAAAAGAAGTGGAGTTACCCCAGTGGAGCAGAGAAGAGGAGAAGCGAGAGGAGAGCAAGCAGTTTTTATCAAAACTACCAAAGGTGTCAACCTTTTTCACAGTGACACCGAATGTAGTCGTAGGTACTCGACAACAGCAAGAGCCAGACGCTCTTGTCAGTAGTACTGCTGTCAGTGTCAGCCGAGGAGGAGATGAAGTGGAGAGTGACACAAGTGACGCTTTTGTGACTGGGTTTGCCCCCAAATGACTAAATACACCCTTGGCTGTAGGATTCATCAGAAGAAGACACAAGCTTCGAGGACACGGAAGCCCAACTGGCGTCGTCTACTTCTGTGAGTGCCTCTGACCCATCTTCTGAAAGTGAAGACAGGATCCTGTCCATCCTAAAAATGAGTGGACAGCAAAGAACGGGCAAGTCAGGTCTCCGTCTCATGCTGAGACGCTGCGCTACATTCAGGCACCCACCGGCATGATGCCAGGGCCCACAAGATATGCAATATCAAGAATCCATGAGGTGGCATCATCTTTTGATCTTCTCTTCACTCCTTACAAGATCCCCCTCATTTTGCAAATAACAAACCTACATGGGAGGTGTTCAGTGTCAGGATGGAGTGATGTGAATGCCACAGAGATTTGGGCATACATGGGACTTCTCATCCTGGCAGGTGTTTATTGGTCTAAAGGGGAATCTACCCGCAGCCTGCGGGATAACCAGAATGGGAGCCCAGTCTTCAGGGTCACCATGTCCCACAAAAGATTTGAAATGATAAGCGCCAGTCTCCGATGGGAAGACCGACTCACCCGTCCTTCTCGAAACAAGGAGGACAAGCCTTCTGCTTTACGGAATATGTGGGACAAGTGCACAGAGCACCTCCCACTCCTGTTCAATCCAGGGGACGACATCTGTGTTGATGAGCAGCTTGCAATTCCAGCAGTACAGCAGTCCAGCAAGCCAGCAAAATATGGGCTGAAAATCTGGGTGTCCCCACATCATATGCCTGGAAGTGCCAGGTATATACTGGAAAAGCCGCTGCTGGAGATCTGGAGATGGGCCAGGGAAAGCGAGTCATCCTGGACATGATCTCGCCTCAAAAATTCTGTTCAGTTCAATGGCACGTATGAATGTGACTGGTGTGTTCATCCTGGAGAAATGATAAGCAAGAAGTGCCAGAGCCCTTGCATCCATTTAGTTTGCCTGAACCAGATGCCAGAACTGAGTCTGAGTGGGAAAATTATGCACCTAAGGCAAGTCAACTTCAAGCTCCAGTCAGAGGTGTTAAAGATGAAGACAGAGTGATAATACTTTGTAACTTATATTGACCTGTCAAGACAGGCTAGTGAGTTGATGATTTTCCATACGTACGTTGAATGATTTCTGTGTATTGAGGACTGAGGTATCGCCTGGCCAGCTGCAAAGACATACATAAACCTATAAAAGGACTTAACATTTTGTTACTGAATTTTGCATCAGTGCCAGCTCTGTTGTAGTCTATGGGAAATGCATAGACTACCAGACTCAAACATATTTACTTGACCACTTGGCATAACTTTTGACAAAAGAAGCCTTGCAATATGGAAGAACACAATAGGCTTATTACTAGAGCTGAAATCATTACTGGAGTAACTCAAATAATTTGTTTACAAAAAATGGTTGAAGCAAAATCTCTGCCTCGAGGCTTCACTTAATACCTCTCACCTGCGTTATGTGGCCTGCTTAGTTCAGGGATCATTTTTCCATACGGACTGTTATTGCGGACACACACCACTACGTTCAGAATTAAGTTGCCACGAAGAGCTAAGAAATTGTCCGTAAAAGACGGAGAATGTCCAAAGTTTGGGAACATTTCACGCATAGAAAAGAAGATAACAAAGTGCAATGTGTCTACCGCGAAGCAGAACTGGTGTTCCACAACAGCACGTCAATGATTCAACCTCTGAACCGAAAGCATCGGAGTTGTTAACACCAACTCACCAAGCGTCGCCAACACAAGGTAACGTAAACATTGATGTTAGCTAATTTAACGTAGCCTTCCATCACTAGTTAGAACGTATGGTATTTGTAGAGGCTGTAGCTTGATGGCTGTATGACTACATATCATGCTAAGATGTGGAAACTAATTTGTGTCAAATTGCAAGCTTGTCATAGCTTACACCAAATAACTCCTTTCCCCACACACACTCATCTCGTCTCTCTCACTCTCCCTCACGTACGCGTGCACACACTAACAAACACACACACCCTTACTCCTGGTGTTAGGAATAGTTGGAATAAATACCTGTATGTTTTTTTCAGGAATAAAAGCCAATTGCTTGGTCTATTTAACAGGCCTGTCATTTTCGTTATGCATTAATTGGTATTGTTGTTTAACCCTCTGGGGTCGAAGTGTCCGATTTAATGTGGCGTACCAGGAAGACGCAGCCTCGTTGAGACTCTGTTCCGCCTTTTTGTATTAGTGCAGCCTTCAAACTTTATTTAAATTTTTAAATTGTGTTGATAGGCCAAGTAAAACCGGACATACGATAGATAATGTACGCCACGCTTTTTCACAAATGTTGCCGTCACGTTTGGTGCAGGAAGAAGCGATAAAGACTAGCGATTCTCAACGAAAGTCCTTGCAAGAAGGAAACGTTTGCAAAAACAATTACATGACACTCCTTCCTATTTCCTATTGGTGGAAAAGTGCACCGTCTAACGGCATTTGGTTGCTAAGGAATAGGGGACAGTTGTGGGAGTGACGGCGGCAAAAGAGAGACAGTGATATTGACGGAGATAGCGATAGTGATAGCGAGATTTGACAACGAAGGCAAAAACGGGCATGACACAGTACATGAAAGACAAGCCGACTAAATGGGGGATGAAGCTGTTTGTACTGGCTGAGTCGAGCTTTGGCTACACCCTCAGATTTCAAATCTACACTGGCAAACAAAATGCTGCAAATGAGCATGGGCTGTCGTACGACGTGGTGATGCAACTTATCCAGCCATCCTGTCTCGGTATTGGGTACCATATTTACATGGACAATTTCTACAGCAGTCCCAAACTGTTCATGGACCTGGCCAGGGTGAAGTTTGGAGCATGTGGCACCTACAGAGAGAGCAGAAGGGGATGCCCAAGAGGGAGGACAAATGCTCTAACCAAGAAATGCAAAAGAGGATCAGTGAGATGGATCAGAGAGGGCCCACTCGTCTTTGTGAAGTGGATGGACACACGAGAGGTGTCTGTGTGCTCCACCATCCATCCTGCGTTTCCTTTTTAGAGCTGGACGCTGGGCTGTGAGAGACATTCCCTGTCTCACACCCATCACGGCCTACAATAAGAACATGGGAGGGGTTGGACCTGTCGGACCAGCTCATCCAATATTACTCCACCCACAGAAAAACTGCGTGCTGGTACAAGACCGTGATGCTGCATTTCTTGGACATTGCAACGACAAATGCATTCATCTTGCACCGGGTGATCAGCAGTGCCAGACAGGTGCAGCCCATGACACACAAAGTCTTCATGGTGGAGCTGGTGTGTCAGCTGTGTGGCATGGACAAGGTGGGTGTTCCCCAGAGCTGAACACGTCCCTGTGCCCATTGACACAGCCACTGATCCTTGGCCAAAATCCACAAAGGACAGGCTGAGGTGCCAACGCTGCCACCAGGTGGAGAACAAGAGGAGGGACACACCCTGGAGGTGTCAGGCCTGTGAGGTGCCTCTCTGTCTTTTACTAGACAGGAACTGCTTTCTAGAGTGGCACAAATAATGTGGTGGCATCCTATTGTGGCACCTGATTGTTTTGTAAATACATTTTTGCAGATTTGTAAAAAAAATTTCTACACAAGTTTTGAAGATTTACTGATTATATTTGCATTCTAAGTGATGAAAAGGGTTTGTTAAACATGTTTGTGGTTTTCACATTAAAAAATGTAACTTTTTCCTACTCAGATTTTAGATAGATTTTTGGATGATTTTAGGTCCAGTGTGTTAATACAGTATGTCAAAATGTACTAATAACTGTAAATTTACACAGTTGAGGTTGTGCTGAAAAAAAGGACACCAAACAAGGCAAGATAAACTGTTTTTAAGGTGAAATATAAAGGTAAAATCAAAAGTAGTCAAAAACGGCCAATTATACACCAGACCCCAGAGAGTTAATAATGCAAATTTTTTATTAGATTACTCAATTATTCAAGTAGTGCTCTGCTTTTGTTTGGTCACTCATTTTTTTAGTTCCTGTCAGTTACCTTTTAAAACTAATTACTTAAGCTGTACAGAGCACCAAAATGCAGAACACCAAAACATTACATCACAAACACAAACATAATGCAGCACTGCAACATTTCACTGATGAATTTCTTTTGTATCCATCAAAGTAACTATAAATACACCTACATTGCCATCAACTCACTAATTGCTCAAGCAGGCGTTGAGGTAAAAATAAAAAAAGAAACAATCAACTTTTTCTTTGATGGTTTCAATGACTTTGATAACCAGTCACAGCCAGAAACCAACATTTGTCCCTGGATTTGCCAGTAGTATCCATGGGATCGCCTCAGTGTGTGTCTACCCTCCCCGATCGTAACGTAAGGGCAGTCCACATAGCTCTGCACATTTGGGCATTTGATTTCCAGCAGGCCAAACACTGGCTGCCCCTCAGCATCGTACACGATCATCAGGTGATGACCCTATCGATGGGGCATCAGGGTGAATCAGGAACCCACAGGGGTAGTGGTTAACCTCCCTTACCCTGCAGTACTCCTCTACTGCTATAGGCTCCAAGTCAAGCCCCCGCCGCATGTCAGCAGTCATGGATGGTCTCTGGATGGTCTCAGAAGCCTTTTGGCTAGGTTTTCAGCAGAGCTTTCCCCCCTGGTGTGACAGACCTCTCTGAATTTGGTGGAGGTAATGCGGCACCTCCTTAGTTGGTGCCACTCAGCACAGGAACTCTGCTCTCGTGTGCTGTTCTCAATTTTGTGTGCTGTCACCAAAGATGTTGCAAGGGACGCCATGTGATGGTGTTGGGTTAGACGTTAGACGATGTTCGGAGCAGACAAATGCACAGGTAGAGGGTCCCAGCCTGTAATCAAAGAGTGGCAGCTGTGGGGGAGAAGGGGCAACTGTATGTGGATGGGTCCTGGGGACTGTCCTTGTTGGCAGCTGGTAGGACAGCACACTTTCCTTTTGCACCTGACCAAACGTGGATTCAACCAGAGGTACCTCACTGGAGACGGCCATAGTTGTTATCATGGGAGCTTCATCAGCAGTGAGTCCATGGTACACGTCCTGAACTTTCAGCGTGGAGATGTCTGGCAGAGTGCAGTTGACGCCTTTATACAAGTTGCTTCTGTGAAAAAAAAACACAAACAAGTCATGGCAAAAATAAGAAATACATGTGCATAAGTGTGTGTAGGCATACACGTATGTATGTAACTGAATGAGTTTTGTGGATGTGACAGCCATGTGTTTGTGAGTTGCTTGTATGAAGGAGGGTGGGTGTGTGTGTGTGTGTGCCCATGTCCATGGAAGTAAGTAAATGTGTGCAAAGGTGGGGGTGGTGGTACATAAATATATATTTGTAGTTAAGTGTGCTTTAAGCAGGTAAGTGCTTCTTTGTGTGTAAATGTGCAAAACAAAACAACAAAATGTATTTGTAGTTAACCATGTAAAATAGATATTTGTAATCTCACTTTACTCAATTCAAAGAAAATACAAAATAAATGTTTAATTGAAATTATAAGAACTCAGAGCACAATCTTGTTTCTGTGAGAGCCATTATTTTTACATTCTGCAGCCTGCAGTGTTCATCAGATGTGTTGCTGTAGCTTCCTGTCAGGTGATTTACTTGAGCAACACCTCTGATGAGGACTGCAGGCTTTGGCAGTCGAGACATGTAAGGTAAATAATAACAACCTATTTGTCTTTATATAAGAAGTCAATAAACTATAACCAGGGCTAATTTGTTATTTCTTTATTATTTGTTTATTTTCACAGAAACTTGCACCCATAGATGAATTACTGCTGTTTTTGATGCACCTGTCTGTGGGCCTGCCTCTCAGGGATCTTGCCAACCATTTTGGTATTCATCGCACCGCAGTCGGCAGTCATTGCTACCTGGACACACTTTCTGTACCATCTACTTGGTTCCATCCGCCTGTGGCTAACAGCAGAAGTCAAAGCTCACTTACCACCAGAGTTTTCATCATTCCCTTACACACAAGTGGTGCTTGACTGTACAGAAATCTTTTGCCAAACTCCCTCCTCTCTCCTTTTGCAGAGTGAGGTGTTTTCAACATATAAATCACACACCACATTCAAGGTCATGATTGGTACTGCACCCCATGGTCCCATCACCTTTGTGTCTGCGTTGTATGCAGGTTCTATGAGCGACAGGGAGATTTTCAAGCTATTTGACATTACCAAACTCCTCACAGCAGACATGGCTATTGTGGTAGACAAAAGGGCTTTCTTGTGGACACCCTCATTTATCGAACTACCTTTCTATCAAGGAACACCCAAATGTGTAGGGAGGACGTTCAGCATACGCAGTCTATTGCCCGACAGAGTATAAAAAATACAAAGTTGGCTATTTTTACAAAAAAAATCTTTGTTAAACAAGTTTGTAGGAAGAAAGACATGAAAATCAATTAATTTACACAATTCAGCTCTGACTGACAAAACACCTTGAAAACACACACACACGTCATCATTATGACGTGTACCGTCACGTCTCTTTAGGAGCCGCAGCTTTGGCTTTCTGTGTGAATTACACAGATGTTCGTCTTTACTCCAGCGGTGCTTCGCTCTGTGTGAATGACCAACGGCAGCGAATTGGCGAACCGCCGCTGTGGTGTTACATATAGCTCATAGGGCTGGATCTGGACCGGAAGTTGTGTCACGATTCTGCCTTCTCACACCACCAGACAGGTTCGTGGATCTGAGTGTCGCAATTTTGGTTTTGATACCCGTGTCATTACAGCCCTCCTATTTAGTAGGTAGTTTAGTTGATTAAAGATACTAAAATGTATCTTATCCATAAAAATATATTTTACTGTAGTACAACATAACTGCTATTACAATAGTAAGCTTTGAGTGTCCTTTGATCAATATTGGAACTGTGATGGTCTAGGTTTTTGTTGCTCCCCTGCTTTCCCCCTGCCCCTTTGTTTTCTCTGTTTCAGGTCGTGGCAGGAGGCGTGGCTGGTTTCCCAGACTCAGATGAGACACACCTGGCTCGCATCTCAGGCAATCACCACACCTCCACTTAAACCCTGTCATGACTTCACCATGCTGCCAGATGATTTCATTCCCGTCCTGCGTGTGCCCTGCCAGTCTTTCACCTGCTCACTCAACGCCACGGCCAGCCTGCCTCCTGCCTTTGCCCCTTGGTTTTTTTGAGTAGGGTTTTGTGTGTTTTTTGCTTGAAGAATTAAAACTTGAACTTGCTCTCATCTACGGTCTCCTGCATTCTCTGGTCCAAACCCCAGCCCTAACAGGAACCTGGATTTAACATCCATGGTAAAAACGATGTTTTAAAAATAACACGGGGTGTTTTGCCTTTTTCATTCAATACCTGTAGATGAACAGTTTTGGGAAGGGAACAAATCATCCAGATACATATGGGCAGGGAATAAACCTAGGGTAAGAACAAAACTCTGCAGCTGCCGTCATAACCTGGCTCTTCGGCCATGACAAATGTGGGAGACACACCATGAACAGTTTAAGAACAGTCATTTATTTAACAAAAGGCAATGAATTGAACTCAATAACTTAACAAGGTATATGGAGTGTGGATATCAGTGGAATCAGTAGTATAAGGTGTGCATGAGGGATGATGGTGTGTGGATGTAAGGTGTATCCCAGAGGTGGGTGGTGATGTAGAAGGCGACAAACGTGGAGATGGTGTGAATCAGATCCCAGGTTTGTGGAGTGTCTAAAATTGAAAGGAATCAAGAAAGGACAAATCTAGTGATATATTCTATGCTTTGTCAACAAATGCCATGAAAAGACCAAAACCAATAGATAATTGATCCTACTAACAAGTATTAGTTGTGTAGCCAAAGCCTGATAAACATGGACACAAAGCATTTTCATATATATTTTGGAGATGCCCCTCTGTTGCTCCTCTTTGGACTAACATTCACAGCATCCTGGAAACTGTCTTTTGAAGCAATTAAAATTATAAACAGAGTTCTCCCCAGAAGGTGGAACAGTGGCACTGCGCCACTATACTCATCTTCAATGTTAGCTGCTTTATAGTGGGTGTTTGTGGGCTGCCGCGGTCTTCTCGTAAAAAAAAGCGCCCGCCCCCCGGCTGGCGGTGACGGGCATCCGTCCATTCCCCAGCTGACGGCGATAACGACCGTATCCCCCCCTCCGGACTGACGGTGACGACCCCCCCGGCCGATGGTGCGCCGCTACACTTCAAATTTCTGGGGAGAACCCTGGTAAATAAAAATAAATTAATGCTCACTCACCATTTATTGTGAAAGCCCTGCACAGAGCTGGCAGAAGTGAGAGCAGAAGCCAGGGTGCGAGTTCTATCGGCAACATTTCTGGCAGCCGACTCAGCTTATAAAATCAACACAATTAACATTAATCCTTCTTAACAGAGTTTGCTTTGTTACCGTTACTGTGCGTTCACACCAAACGCAAAACGAGTAAACTCAACAAGCCAGTATGCGGGGAAAGTCAGCTGTGATTGTGCTACTGTGGTTCATAGTACAAACAGACGGCTGTAATCAAGTAACAGACACATATTTTCATAACTTAGCAGGTAGTCCAACTTCCTCTCTGACTTTTCTCCAAGCACTCTCCTTTATTGTCCAGTCTCTGTATGCGTGTACAGCGGTATGGTGGTACAGAGCTCGGAGAGCAGACCGGAGCGCTGCTGTCGCCGCTGCAGCCCCGGAACGACACAACAAGCGAGAAAAGCCAGCTGTTCTATTGTTGTGCTAACTGAGGCTAATGCTCCGTGCTTGGTGCCCCGGAGCTCATTAACTCTGTACTATACTACCACACTCCATACGCAGAAAAGATACACAGAGACTTGGACAAAACAGGAGAGAGCTTGGAGAAAAGTCAGCGAGGAAGTTGGACTCTGTGTTGCCCAGTTACGGCTACGAGAATCTCGACGCTGATAGGCTTTCACGACACAGCGTCACGTGAACAAGCGAATTTCGCGCCGCATCATTCATGCCAGGCGACGCGAACGGTGCAAAATTCGCTTGTTCGCGTCTTTGCATTGACTTTGTATTAAATTAAATTAATCCTAAAATTAATCGCATTTGGTGTGAACACAGCTTTAAAGCGAAACTCTCACCAAAAAGCAACCGAGGCTTTATTTGGGATTGAACATGAGTCAAACCTTCGTGTAAAAGCATAATTATGACGAAAGAGGCACTTTTAAGATTTACCATATTCTCGGTTTTGGACACGTTCTTTTTGAGCGAGAGAGTTAGGGGCATGACACGCTAGCATCAAAATCGCTATTTTTAGAACAGCAAGAAGGCTCGACACAACATGAAACTTTGCTCGTAGCATCACCAGGGTCTCTACTCATAAACACGAGCATTGAGAACATTGTTTGTGTACACAGAGTTTATGAAAAAGAAGGTTTTTGAACTACTCACGTTAGCTGCTGCATCTCCTGCGCATTGTCGTCATGTCAGGCAAAAAGTGTCGATCGCCGAGTGCGACCTGACAAACCCGGATAAAGCCTTGGTTGGGTTAGCCTCGACACCCGCCAAACACATCCCCTGTTGTCTCGGTAGCTATTTAAAAAAAAAAAAAAATCCGAGCTGAGCGCCTCTGCCTGGCTCCACTTCTTCCGCTACGCAGACAAGATGGCGGCTGTTGAGTGCGTAAAGTGTACATCGTTGCACACTCAACGTTTTTGCCGTTATGAGGGCAACATCTGGGTCCTTTAAGTACACTTCTTTTCGTTGCGGTCGATATTGGAACACCATACATACTCAAACTAAGTATAGTAAGTACGGGAAGTATGGACATTGGAACACAGCACAAGTCCTTACTCAAGTGAGCAGGGCTCCACCGCGAGCGAGCACAAGGGCAAGAGGGATTGAGAGCGAGCCCGCGCGTGCAAAGCAGCTGCATAGTGTTGTTGCGTGTGTCGCTGTAGTTTTTTTCTCTCTCACACCTGCCTCTGCTCTACTCTGTTGCTGAATATGTGCGCGAAGATCAGACAAGTGTGCGCGGCAGTTGAAATCTGCACGCATGATGTGTTATCGCTCGTGCGACTTTTGACTCAAACATAACGCCATAGAAGCCCTGTGTATCTGTTCTGAAAGGGGTCCTGTCTGCTGGAGCTGCAACAGGAGCAGATACGCAACGCAGCTGCCACGCAGTACACAGGCATCCAGTCTGTCCAGCCTGTTGAAAAATAGTGGATAGTTTAATCCATAGGGCCAGTGGACCATATTTCCAGGGTAAAGAAAGCAGTTTTGATAACCAATTAGCCTTTACTAGACAACAGCTAACATTAGATTTTCACCACATTCTAGTTAATGTTACTGTTTGATATGATACTGTTTTAATATCACCAGCAAAGGCTTAAAGGAATTCATAAACATTTGTCTAAACTTGGACACACTCGCTGTAATCAAACAAAAATGTAGTTAGGAAGTTGTCAAATATGTTGTGTCACCTTGAAATATTGCGAAATGTGCGTACGGATTTTCTTTGTCCAGCATCTTTTCAGTTGCTGATCAAGGTGGAAGCTTTGAAATAAGTTTGTCAGATTACCTACGTTTCTACAACATTTCAACCTGGAACACAGCAGCAGGGCTGATTGCATTCCGGCGCCGTGCCGGATCTCAGGCGTACCGGCATGACTGCGAAAAAACAATAAAAATCTCTCAGTACACAGCGGCTGACAGGTGCAGATTCTCTGCAGGAGGGCTGCCCAGAGGTGGTTGACTCTTCCACTTTCTGCTGTAGAAGCAACTCTGGTGGAGGCACATCTGGGTCACAGAAAGGAATGTTCCTTTAAACGTCCCATATTATATTGTTTTTTATCAATTTCACACAGCTGTCCACAAGAGGTCCAACAAATCTGTATTCAATATGCATCGCCTCAAACTGTCACAATTTATTATTTTTCTGTTCTTAACACTATGAATTAAAAACTTTGCACTCATATGAATAAAATCCAGCACACGGTGAAATTAACTGATTTGTACTAACAAACTGTATTATTATTATTATCATTGCACTGAAAATCGATACCATTTAAGAGTCGCACTTATCCTGATGACAAGATGAGATTGAAACAAGCATTAGCCCCATGTTATGAATGGTTAATCCATTGGAGAAGAAAAGCCAGGATATGAGAGAGAACACAGCTGTATATTTTAATCAAGGCCAAGGTCACAACAGGGTCTGCGTAGAGAATGAGTCCTGTAATGACATGTGATTGTCAGATAATGTACATGTTGCTCTTTATTTGCTTCATAATTTGCTTGAACGCACAATGGTGTCCTTGAGAGGATAGGAAGTAGCAATTAGAAGCACAAGTTTTGAATGAAAGGTCAGAGCTGCAAAACATGAAATATGAGATGAGCTCAAGACAATGAGTGATGGAGTTTTCCTTCAACAGGGCGCTGTCTCCAGGGATTGGACTGGTCAGTGCGAAGAGGTTGGAACCAACCTAAACTCACCAACAAGGGAGAGCCAAGTATAAACTACGGTCACTCCCCACCTGCTTGAACCAATAATGTAATCCACACTGTTGTTGGAAAAACTATAAGATGTACTGTAAATGTGAAATTCTTCATCTTTCTTCTGGGCGACTGTGCCAGGTCAAGCATTATTAACATTAAACTCGCTTTAAACGCCACTGCATAGTGGACCGAAACGGAGCTAACTATGAAGCCAATTTCCAGCTGACTTCACCATATTAGTAGGCAACTGTAAATACTATCAAACTGTGGCGACACTTATTGGTGGCTCGGATGCAGTTGCTAGGTCCGGTATGGTTGGGACTAATCCTTTTACGAGGGTCAGTGTCAAGGCAAAGCCAGCTTTGCAGTCCGATGTGAAGTGGTTGGCACACACATACAAGCTAACGTGAACCGCAGCCGGCACGTTGTCATTAAAATATGAAACACAACCACTGTTGTTCTGTAGCTGGGACAGAATATAGGCATTGATGTTGATTTTTTTACAACCAACAACAGAGCAATTTGCGTGTCCAGTTCTGAGCGACGACGTTGCGAAACACTGCTATCTCATACTGGACACACCTAACTTCTTCTCAGGGATGAACGCCCCCTCTCGGCTATATCCTATCACCGTGCAGAGGAGGCGGGACTATGATAATGACTCCTTTCCTTACATAAGGAAAGGAGCAGATTCTGAACAGCCTGTAGGAGCCCCTTTACCAGTGGGTGGGCTGCAGAGACCATGCAAGAATCGCTTGCTTTCCTCATTCTGGGAGTTGGCAGGCTCAGGGAGGACCAGTTTATGTACCAGAGACAACGTGTTTATTATAATATGGGACCTTTAACAAATGTCTCTACCTTGCACACTGTTGAGCAGGTGGGGCAGATTTTAAAAAGCTCAAGCAGACGCTCCACGTTCACCAAATACTTCACCATGTCCTGCACCGGCTTGGTTAAAGGTGCAGTTGGTAACTTGGAGGAGAGAGAGGACTTGGCATTAAATTTGAACAAGTACAACTTTCAGACCCCCCCCCCTCCACTGCTCTCCTGCCCTGCCTCCAAAGTCCCTCCCCGAGAGGAGGCGGCCGTGCATGCGACCGAAGAGGCCGGGTAAACATGGCACAATGAATCGGTAATAACAAAGTCCTTCTAGGCAAGTCATGCCACTCGGCAGCCATCTTGGCAACGCCTCGAAAAGCCCAAAGAGACCAGACCCCTATCTAAATGAATGGAGGCATGGTCAAATCCACCCTTTAATGTGATAGCAGGATGGAAAAAACATACAGACATGCTCGCCAGTGAAATAAGACACATAAAAACCAAAAAACATTGACTTTACCGCAGAAATGACGTTTAAAACGCTTTTTACCAGGGAGAACTCCACTGCGCATGCGCGTGGATTTACGACACCGACGTCCATCGCATGGTTGAATCTGTGCCGGCTGCTGTGCTCTGGCTCTACTCTACCTGACCATTGATGTATGGACCAGATAATGTCTAATACATCATTTCTTATCATTCACTCTATAAATTAGACAAAGATTTGAAAGCATTAAATGTTTTTGGTCTCTGTCGTAAAAACTACTTGTGCGCATGCGCTGGTGAAACAACATGATTGGGCTATAATTTTCCCGGTTCGGCTGTGACAACGCAGGTGATTGGCTGTTGGTGAAAGGAGCGGGATATGCGCCATCTTTGGCGTCGCAGATTTCCCCATTCAAAATGATCAGAGTGATCTGTCTCTACAATAGTAGAACGTCTCTGGTATTAACATGAGCTACACTTGACCCAGCTAGATATGAAACACTTTACAGTGACTTTCACATGGCTATACCTTACCTAGAAACTTGTTCCTCAATTCATTACGTGTTTAGCAATAAAGTCTAATTTTGTGATAAAAATAACGTTCGGAAAGTGTAGTATTTGGCTTAGTACGTCAGTCACACCAGTACATTAGCAGCTTATTTAAATTTGTCGCTTTGCAAAATGTGACATTTTTATTCATTGACATGGTCGGAGTTTTGAGACTGAGACACTGGGCTCAAATGAAGACTACATCCCAGCAGCTGCTTCTACGAGCACAGGTAGACGAGGGAGCCGTGGACGAGGTGGATCAGGCTGAGGCCGGGACCGTGGACGCCGGGGCAGAGGGCGTTGCGTGGGACAAACACCCGATGACCTTCGTACAGATGACACTGCTCGAGTAGGAGATTGCAGAGGATTGCATTTGAATGCGCAAGTAGTCTCAGTAGGAATAGGCTGTTTCTAACACAGACAATTATCATTGTATCTCAGGTAATAGTTGTTTTACTATTATATACCTTATCTTGTAATTACTAGGAGCAAATTCAACGTTTGGATGTACATCAGGCACGCTACACCCCAGCCTCATCTGTGATGTCCTCAGCCACTCAGCCCCTGCTGCTGCTCCAACAGCACCTCCTGTCCAACTCCAGCCCAGAGATGCAGGGAAAGGCCCACGGTTGTGGAGAAGAAGTGCTTCAAACCAACCACCTAAGATGTGCATTTGCATTTTTGAGTGTTGTGCAACACTGTACACTGATTTTTGTTTTTTTATATCCTTCAAAATTTACAAATCAAAATATTTGTGATTTCATTATTTATCTAATAAAGTTTTTTTCTAAAGGGATTTGTTTCTAACTGCATAAATGTAAAAACACACATAGGACTTTACCTTATTTTATTGAAATACCCTTTAGTTTAGTTAGTTTAAAAAACTAACCTTCAGTATAAGAAATTAGAATTACTGTGTCTGGGTCTAGGCATGCATGTCTCAAAAGCAAATATTCTTATCAAAAACAAGTAATAACTCTATAAATATTGTCAAGCTTTATTTTTTCACAGTAATTTGACAATGTAGGTTGTATGCAGAGTAACAATGCAGTTGTCAGTCAAGGTGAACATAAACTTTAATTTGCTGGAACATTCTTTATTCTTCAAAGTGCAACAGCATGCCTCCATGTCTGTGGCAATATCTGACCTGTGGAAAGAGAATAAAGAATTGGATGTAATATATATACACACATTTAGGAGGAGTCAGGATCGTATAGTTACAAGGGTTTTATTTCAGAAAAGTTAGTCCATTGGAAATTTGAAATTTTGAGTTTGGCCTTGCCATTTAAGGGCTGACTTCTTTTTAAATACATTATTGTGCCTTTTATAGTTTTCAGTAACCATCAGGGAGGCAGTATCTAGCTACAACTGGCCACAGTCTGAATAATAACAGCTAACTAGCATCCTGATTATGAACGTGTTTTTGGAGTATCCTGGTTATGTTTTGCACATGTAAACATGATATCCCAGTTTTGAGAAACCAGGATACTGTTAGATGTAAAAACCTGATCTAGGTTTCTGAACATTCTTTGTTGGTACAGAACATAGTGGCTGAGATGGTAAGAAATTTAGATAGCCTTAATAACATTTATTATGCTTATAACATAACGTACACTCACGGTGTTCCGGACACTTGGCACAGTAAAAGTCCCGTAAAATATCAATGTGCAGAAATATAACCCTGATTGGCTTATATGTCTAAGGGGGTAGGTCTTACATGCATACCAAAGTTTGACTGATACATTTTGAGCCAATCGTTTTGGAGAAATTTTGAAAAAACACTCCGTCACGTGTCCGGACTACCATGACTACTCACTATAATCAGGACGGCTGGCCATTTCAACGCACGGTATTCCGGACGGGTAAGAAGGAGTCATTTCTAACATTATAAAAACATTCTAAAAACACACATTTTAGTCGAATAACAATCAGATATTGTGTATTTCTTATTTCTAAGCAGGGCTGTAAACTAACTTTTTGGCTCACCTGCCAAGGGGGACTGGTAGATAGGGTTGCCACCTCATCCATAAAGTCAACAACTTTATGATGAATGTTCCACAGTAAAACCCATTCTGAAGAGGCTCAAAGCAGATGCTGAAGATGAATGAAGTCCGAAGGTGTGGCTGCCAGGTGGGTGGCTCTTTCAAGTTGCTGACCTGCCCAACATGCTGTCTATCCTCAGCCACATCCTGAACATCCCAGCATCCACTGGATATGTGGAAAGGATCTTCTCCGGAATGGCCAACAAATGGAGTGACTGCAGGAACAGGTGCTCCACGGAGCTCAAGAAAAGTGAGCTCCCGATCACTCTCAACTTTGAGCAGTCCTGTTCAGAGTTTTACGGCAGCGCTTTGAAAGACAAAGACTTACTCAGTGCTGCCAGGAGTAACAAGAAGTACACCTGGAAAAAGAAGTAACCATTTTGAGGGAAGGAGTAATGTTGAGGGAAGGAGTAATGTTTTGCACTTTATTTTTTTCTTGTTGAATAAGCAAATAAGTGTTTTTGTTGTTTTTGGGTTTTTTTTTTACATAAAAATGTTCAGAGAGTCCCTATAGTTATGCACTTAAAAAGTTACATTAAGCTCTTAGTTTTAGTTTATATTTTAAAAGTTCGTTGTTGCACACGCCACACAAAGAGATTGTAATCAAGATTTAATTAACTGCACTTTATAAGAGAATGTGTTCATTGGCAATAAAGCATTTCGAGCTTTAAGTATGACTAATTGTTTCTTGATCCCCCCCTTTTACTAAAAACACTAGCACAAAATAAAACATACCACTGCTGTGGGCGCCCAGCCCCACAGGAGTCGACCGTGGTGGTCATGGCCCCGAGGGGCTGTGGTGGGCATTCCTTATTTTCATTTCTGAAAGGTGGCAACCCTACAACCCTAGGTGAAAGAATCTACCGGCCAAGTAAATTTTTTACCAGCCAAATAATAAATTGCCTCTTTTTGTTGCATCTGTTTCAGTGCTTTTCATGGAGATAACAGTATTATATAGCAATACATGCTTAGAAAAGAGGCCAAAGTATTATTTAGAAATACATTTTAATATTATTAATTAAATTTCACTGAGCCCGAGCCACTGATTTACAGATACCGTGACATCGGCTTCCCTCGTGCTCACGGATGGTCTCGAGTTTCTTCGTTTTGTTGTCCACCACAAATGAATTTGAGCGCTGCTTTTCTTTGGCGTGTGTCCGGCAGACGGAGCAAAACATGACACCCGTCGAGTCGTCGTACTGAAGCCATTCCCTGTCAGTCTTGTCAGTTAGTCCCTGTCACTTCTCGCTGAACTTCCTCACTTTGGCTTTTTTCGTCGATGCTTCGCCTTCTTTGTCACCTTCCTTTCCACCTATCTCCTCTGTGTTTTTCCTCTTTGGTTCAGCCACACCGGGAATGTGCCGCCACATTGCTGCGCTCAAATCACAGTCACTGCGCCAAACTTTTAAAGAGCGGTGACACACACCCTACGTTGCTTCTGAGGGGAACTGTTTTCTACAGCGGTGACGTCGGGGGAGCTACTTCAGTGCGACACACAACAAATCACCGGTCTAGCACTAACATTTGCTACCGTCATAATGTATCACTTTACAGCTACTACAATGTTTTGCTATATCATGCATAATTTATTGCAAGAGCACGACCACCGGGACAAACATTTACCCGCCCCGTGGCATGTATCTCTCCAAAACTAAGTCGCTAGGGGAATATTTTAGTCGCATTTGGCGAGTGGCAACCGCTAGTTTACAGCCCTCTTTCTAAGCATTTCTATATTACTTGTTTGTTGATAAATGCTTATATGAAGTGGCATGGCATCGTAGTCATGGCCATGTCTTCAAAATGGCGGTGCACCACTCCAAAAACCTGCTACATCGATAAATTATTCTATGTCAGAATTAAAATTCATATTGGTAACGTTATATAGCTAGAAATACTGCTAATGTAAAACCACGTGGAGATTTAATAAGCACAACTCTGGTGAATTTGAATAATTAAACATTTAATTAATTTGAAAACATTTTAACTTGAACTCTTCCCCCTCTTTCCCCATTATCTAATCTGTGTGAGAGAATACTATATACATTATGTAATCACTATTTAATCTCTCTGTGTTAGAATATTATATACAATATTTAATCTGTGTGTGTGTGTGTGTGTGTGAGACACATTAACACAACAGTTACATTCACACTACATTCACACTACATTTGTGTTACAGCCACTCTCCATCCGGGACATCATCCATATCCACACAAGCGACATGAAACCACAGTTGACAGAGCTCACATTGAACCCACTCGTCAATGTCTGCATCTAACCCTGGTGGTGCAGTGTTGCGGCAGATAGCACAGTGGCCGGCACTGTCCAGTGAGGGGTTGCATTTTCTTTTGCAACTTTCTTGCCTGGCCTTCTTTTCTCCTCTCTTTCTTTCCAATTCTGCCTTCCTTTTCTTCTTCTGTTCCTCCTCTTCATTCTCCTCCGCCTCCAGCCTGTCGAGATGAGCAACATACTCGTCACTGGTGATCACCCTGGCCTGTAGGGGCAACCGACGGCGTACCCCACCAGCTTTCTGGCCAAATGTGGGTGTTTTAAGCATCTCGGCCAGCGAGTGTGGTATGAGGCCAGCTTCGAAAAGGTAGTTCTTTTTGTGCTGATTACATGTCGGGCATGTATCACTGGCAGGGGACACAGATGGTGGAGTGGATGATGTAGATGCTGCAGCTGGTGGAGTGGTGGAGGTTGACGCAGCGGAGGAGGAGGTGGGCATGAGCTTTACAATCTAGATAAAGTTTCTCAGGTTAAAAACTAGTATTCTTCACACTAAGTAAGATTTAAGGTGCATAGCAGAATTAATATGAATGATTATTGGAAATAAAATAAAGAAGCTAACCTGTGTCATGTCCACTGCCTCTTTCGACAGCGGATGGATGTCTTTCCTTCTTGAAGCCAGCCATGATGTTTTCTGCTGTGACAGCCTTCTCATAGGCATGCTTGAGAACTGGGGAGAACTGCTTCTTCCCAATCACCATGTCTCCCCTCACTAGGCCCATGTGACTGGCCAGGGTGCCGAAGACGGCCTTCAGGGGGTTGAAAACGCTGATGTCCAGCGGCTGGAGCATGTGAGTGGTGTGTGGGGGGAGCAGCACAATTTCACTTGAATTTTCCCTGCACATGTCTGTAACATGGCGGCCACAGTGGGTTTCATGCTGATCCATGACTAAGACTAAGGGACGCTCTTGGGGGGCATGTTTAATAAAATTATTTAGCCACTTTGCGAAGAGCTCGGTGGTCATATAGCCCTTGTCGCTATAACCATATAGGCTATGTTTTGGTCCATCCAGGGCATAGGAGATGCTTGGAAGGCAGCGTGGATAAATGATGAAGGGAGGGACATGTGTACCAGCTGCACTCACAGCCATGTGCACCTTGATGCGTTCCCTGGTGGTGGTCTGCTGGCGGTAGACGTGCCTTTTCCCCTTCTGGCACATCGCCTTCTCCCACGACTTTGGCTTATCCCCAAAGCCAGTCTCATCGCAGTTCCAGATGAGGTGAGGTTTATCATGGAGACTGTATTTGTCCAGGATGTTCCCGAAAAGGCAAGAAAACCTCTCTATTGCCTCAGGTGTGGCAGCAAGGACCCCGGCCCGATCAAGGGAGTCCGGTGTCCGGATGGTCAGCTCTGGGTGGCGGGCTTTAAAGCGCGACCACCAGTTGTCTCTGAGGCCCTTCTCAATGTTGGTGAGAGTCTTCTGGCCGCTGTCTTTGATCATCTCCAGGTCAAGGCTTTTAATAATCGCCCTGGTCAGGGGAAACCCATGATCGGCCATCCAAATAATGTATTTAACCAGGGCTTCTTCCTCCTCTGGATTAACAGCCCTGTTTGGATGGGGTCCACACTGAAACCTCCCCAGTTTGTGGTCGGCAAGTGTTGAGCGAGGCATGTTGTATTTTACTGACACTTTCCTCACACTTGAACCTTGTTTAACTTCTGCCACTGCTGCCAGAAGTGTCTCCCTGGTGTGTGTCTTTTTCCCTGACATTATGCCTAACAGTTGATGTAAGAATATATATTTAGAATTTGGAAGCATTTCTGTAACTTAAGTTGTTAAATCTGATATTTATGGATTTTGTCTTTTGACAGCAGGGGAGAGAGAGGCCAGGACGCACCAGAGCAGAGAGGGGCTAGACCGGAGAGCAACTTGTTCTATGTTCTTCTTTTTTTATTATTATTGTTATGTTCATTTTATTTTAACATGTTCATGATTATATTACTGTTCATTTTAATTTGTTAATAAAATTATTTCCTTTAACTTTAGACTCCCTTGAATTTAACATTTTAACAACTTTTATAACAAGCTTAAGCCATGGACAATAATGTTGACTTTCATGGCAAATATTGACAAAATATGTATTGTTAACATATTAATTAAGTTAACGTTATGATTTTGTTAATACCAATGTGTGATGTCCCTAACCAGAAACAAAGATGTGTTGAAACAACTTTAAAACAGATATTTTAAGAGTGAGGTGTTGTTTCAGTGTTGGTGCACTAATGCGCCTTTTGCGCTCAGATTCACATCGGACAAAGTGTGGGTCTATCACTTCACAAAGTAAAAATATTTGCAAAAAATGTTGCTGGCGGGTTATCATGTTTTAAAACTGGTCGTCTGCTCCTCCTGACCACGAAGCGTCCGGCCGTAAAACCCTCCCCCCGCCATTTTCTGAACGTTCATAGGAGCATGCTGGAAACTCACGTGGATTTCTCCGAAATGACTGGCTCTTGAAGAAAGGGAGTGGTCGGAGTCGAAAGAAGAAGGGTCAAGGGTGAGACGGATATATATAGTACCCATGACCCAGAAGTATTTATTTATAGAAGGTCAAGTATCCGGGAGCTGTCTGCAATGTGTGCGTGCACCGTGATCGACAGCTGTCAAGACAGTCCATCAAACACCACCCTGGCTCTGATTGGTTCTTGTTGCCCGGTCGCGGTGGATTCTGGCAATTTGCAGTAGGAGCAGTAGGCGGGACTTAATGAGCCTGTTTTTTTTTAAAGATTACTAGTTTCATGTAATGCTGTCTTTACATAGTGACAGTTCTAGCAAATATGACAAAGTCCCTTTTATAAGAGTTACCAACTGCACCTTTAAGTGGAGTTGAAGATTGTGGCGGAAGAAACTGGAATGTTGTGTCACCCACAGCAACACTCTTAGTCGATACTGTAGCCTGAGAACCTGGAAAATATATATTCAAATTATGATAGTGTTTGATAGCAATGTAATAATCAATCAGTGTTTTTGTTCAACTATTATGCTGTTTATACCTAGAATATGGCAACAACACCAACATTTGAAAAGTCAAACTAAGAACTTGATAGCTACACATACCTGTACTGTTTCTCTTGACAAGTGTTCTTTTGGACAGCTGCGTGGCCACAGTCCTTTTCCCCACAAAGTGGTCTGTTTGACATCCAATTCCCCTGGTGTCTTTCTTCACGTCACCACACTGGCACACTGCCTCTCTGTAGCTGGAGGAGACTGCTTTGTCAAAACAGATAACAGTAAAAATTACTTGTCTAATAAATCTTGCAATGATGGAATGTCAATAATTCATTTACTTTACAGTTATTTGTACATTGCTTGGGCATTTATACTTTATGCTGTTTTATCTATATCTATTTACTTTTCAGCTTAAAATTTCCTGTCCAGCAAATCTCCATGTGATTATGTTGAATGTTTGCGATAAACTGAAGGATTGTATGTAAGCAGATACAATTTTCCTAAATTCTAAATAAAATGTAATATAAAACCCTCTATTTATCAGCTGGAAAGTGCATTGTTACTGAGCTGACATCACGAGTAGACTTTTTATAGATACGTGGTTATGACAGAACAGAAAGGTGCCAAACATATATGATCTTCTAGAATACGATGCATTACTATTGATTTAACTATACAAAAGCATGTTGTTAACCCATGCAACAGTGACAGTAATCCAAAACACCATATATATAGTATTGAAACGTTGACATTTTACAGCAATGAGTACTCTTACTTTCCATACTTCTACAGTTACTTTTCTGATAGTTTTCTAACCCTAACCCTGCCCAAGTTTTATCAGTTGTGAAATAACTGAATCATGTATGCTGCATGCGCACAGAAAATGATAACTCACATATAGACTCCGTCTGAGCTAGCTGCTCCCGTCTCACTCTGTGTAAAAGCAACTAACGTCCGTGAAAAAAAAATGCGCTCAGGGCGCTCATTTTAGGTGTTCCTCGGTCCATGTTTTACATTACAAAAATGTAAAACCCCAGTCTACATATAATTCTTGTCATAGCTATATTGGTGCACATAAAATATTACCTGTGCATTATCATTGTGCTGTCAGATGGACTCCGCTCAGGGAGGTCAAATCATGTCATGATTACATGCATTAACATTTGCTAACATTACATGGGTAAGATAGGATGCACGGTGTAAAATCACTTTCAGGATTTGCACCTTGCATTAAATGCATTTAATTGCCCAAATTTACAATATTTATAACACAAGCACGCACTTACACTCTCTGGCGGGCACATAATGCCAGTAGCCCGTGATGGTGGCACCTGCTGTCAGCAGGACGGAAGGATGCAAGATGGGGACAGAGACGGTCAGTTCGGCCCCACTGACCAGCGTCAACGGACTCTTCAGAAATCCAGATTTTAACTGGTGATAGTTAATTAGCAACTATCGTGAGTAAAGTGGACACTGCAGAGACGGGAGTTGGTGGTGATTTTGAACTCTCCACAGTAGCTCCTCTTGACGAAATTGATCCACCGTTTCCTCACGTTGTCGTCCGTAGGAAATTTAAATAAGCTAATGGAGCCGTCACCCTGCACATTTTGGCATTCAGGAAAGATGCACGAGCGACGTGGAGGAGACATGACTGGTTAGCTGACTGGTTGACTGGTTAGCTAGCTGCAAACTATTGTAAGAGATGCTAGCCGAGACTCGAGAGCGAGCGGGAAACCACTCCAGCTAATGCGCTGAATGTAATACCACTTCACCAGCAAAGTTGAGTTTATGCTAATGATGGCTCTGTACGTAACGCGGCTATGATTTCTGACCCGAGTGTGGAAGAGAGAGGAAAGAGTCTGTAGCAGTAGCCGACTCCTCAAATGTGTTTAGGCCAGCTGCATCTCTGTACCTCTTAACCTCGTTCCAGAATGCCATTGTGTCAGTCGTTTCTTCCCATTTATGCAGGTGGATGTTTCTCCACTCTTGGAGAAACATCCAACAGCTTTGTCAATGGTGGAAGGGCAGTAATCCCAAAAGGCTGGTCATTTTGGACATATCTGCCAAGCTCTTGTTGTGCCTCAGTGTCTCCCCCACATTAAAGAGAGACATATGCTGCAATGTTATCAGGGAGCCTTGCCTTCAGCTCATTTGCCAAGGATATGGTGTAGCTCACACATCTCTTCCGCACACTGCTCTTACTTACAGGGGAGAGGCTCAGTTCTGCTGCCTTGGCCTCAAATGTGTAGCCAAGGTATGGCTTGGGGCTGGTTACCATATACTCCATACTTCGTGGGATTGTGTTTTTAGAGGCAGAACTCACCGCTAACTGTAAAGAGAGACAAAGAAAGCGAATGAGGACCAGATTTTTGAGGCCACTCTCATGGCTCAGATTTTTGTGTACACCATTGTACACCCCTGTCATCACAGATGCATTATATGTGCCAATGCCCAGGAGGTTCTCTTTTTTGAGGCCACATCTCTCAAGCAAGGCCAACACAGCTTTGGCTATTGACCTGGCATCCCCACTCTCCAACTCCATCAGCCCTAAAAATGTTGAGAGCACCTTTCCCTTCTCTTCATCAAAGTAGCGTATCACCACACCAAGGTACTTTGACACACTTATGTTAGTACACTCGTCAAGGAGGAGGAGACTGTATTTCTGGTCATCAACACCATGCACTAGTTTTTCCAGGAAATATGGTGCCAGCACACCCTTCATCATTTCTGTACACTTAGTGCAGTGGCAGCAACAGAATCTGCAAAAGCAGCTTTGCATGCCTCCCCTATGTGGTCACAAGCCAGGATTGAGCTGTGCCCAGCAATGGCTATGGCCATGATTGCCTCAGCCTGCTTGGAGGAATCAATTTTCTTGTACAAAAATGGCAGTGTTGATTGCTTTGCACAATTGTAAGGCTTGGACCTCTCATTATGCTTTTGAGTGGACATGTGTTTTTTTATGTCACTCATTTTGGCATAAAAGTCTGTCTTGCAGTAAAGACGATCTGCCCTTGAATCATAGAGCTCAACAGTCACCGCCCACTTTTTAATGGCTCCGGTACCGTAAGTAGATTTCTCATTCATTCACTCCATTGACGTTTCATAAAATCGTTCTGTAAAGAGTTTTAAGCCTGGAACCAAGCCAATAAACTACGAGATGAATTGTGACCATAAAAAATTTAATTCGGAGCATAAAAAATTTGAAAAACGGAAAAACAATCAAAGGTACGAGACTGTACGTAATTATCTTAAGAATTAAAGGAACTACTCATCCCCTAAACCATTGTGAATGCCTTTCCAATGACTTCCAATGCAATGATAGTTTAGTGTGCTTCTTCTTTAACTTAACCTTTGTCATTATTATAGTGTTTATATTGTTAATAATAGTGTTGTAATATACTGTAGAGGTGGATTTCATGGTTCGAGGTTGAGATTTAGTTCCCGTCAGTCGGTTGGGCAGGAAGAATCATTCATATTTTTCGTTCATTTATTCAGTCGTGCTTCCGGTACAACGTTGTTCAGCGGTGAATCATGTAATACACAGTTTTCAGATAAGCGGAAGAAAATTAGATGAGTAATTTTGAATGTATTGAATTATTTATATACGTATTTCATACCTTTCCCAACTGATCTCATCTGTGACTTCCTCGAATGGCTGCAGCACCTCCCACTCCACATGTGTTAATGGTGTCATGGCTGAATTCACCAAAACAAGGGTGGTGATAATGGCATCCCTCAGCTTTCCAAAACGTTTGAGCATGACAGAGGTGGGGTTTCACCGGGTGGGGCAATCTTGCAGAAGCTTCAAGTCTGGCAGACCCATTTGTGCAAGTGTGGCCGTTCTCTGCTGAAACGGAGCTTCAGTGAAGGTGGTCCACTATATGTTTGACCTTTTCCAATGTTTCTGACAGGTTTTTCAACCCCATCCGACAATCAAATTTAGCTTATGGGCCAAACAACACAGGTGTTTCCACCGACACTTTTGAATTGCCAGGGTGATGTTCGATGCTCCATCTGACATGCAGGCGACCACCTTGTCCTGGATTTCCCACTCCCACGTGATCCTCAGCAGATGACCAGAAAAACTGTCAGCTGTGTGACGCTCGCTGAACTGAAAACAGTCCAGGAGACAGCTGACCATATCATAAACTCCTACAGGAAATGGCAGGTCACGGACATGTAGCTCTGAGTCGTCCTGGATGTCCAACAGTCTGTTGTGAGACCCACAGCTGCAGCGTGTCCCACCCTCTCCTTGACACTGTCATGGCAGCTGGTATACAGTTGGGGAACCAGGACCTTGAAGAGGGTCTTCCTACTTGGCAGGGTGTAGGAGGGATCAAGGGCCTTTGTAAAAGCCCTGAAGCCCCTGTCATCCACAATAGAAAATGGCTGTAGGTCCCAGATCACCATCTTTGCCAGTTTTTCGTCCAGGGTTTTCTGGTGCTGTGGTGACATTGGCTTCGATTTAAACTGGTTCAGCCTAGTTTGCCCCATAGACTGGCCTCTGCCTCTGGAGTCCCCTGAAGACGATTGGGAGGGGGTTCTGGTATGTGACTGGTGATGGTGCCTCCTCCTCTCTCCTAACCTCGAACAGCCGGACCCCAGGATGCTTCTTCTTCAGATGCCGGTGCATGTGTTCTACGGATCAAATAGTCTGACGCTGTTTTTCAGATCTGCATTGACTTTAATGAAGACCAGTTGTTCCACATGGCTAGGGTCTAAGTTTGCACGCTGTGGACTGACCATATTTCCAGCTGTGCTAAAAACACGCTCAGACTGGACACTTGTAGGTGGACAACTGAGATGCTGCAGCGCAAAGCGTGTAAGATTGGGCCAGCACTGAAGCTTGCCTGACCAGTATTTCACTGGGTCATCGGTAAGGCTGATGTCCCCATCTGCGAGGTAGGCCTCCACATCACCTGATGGTATATGTCTCCTCATTGGAATAGCCGATTTCTTTTTCTGCAGGAAAGACAAGACTGAAGTGCTGCTGGTGGCAGGTGTCTCTTCTGTGTTTCTTGCAGGTGTAGCCACAGGGTCACAGAACTCCGTCCTGAGGAGTAATGTCCTCTTCAGTGCCTCCACATCAACATTGTTTGGAAAACAGCTGGCCTTATATCTGGGGTCAATGAGAGTGGCAAGCAGAAATGTGGAGTTTGCAAAAATTGGTTCAAAACGCCATTCTAGTTCTTTGCTCAGATTGGCTGCCAGTTTCCTTGCTACTGTGCCTAACTTTTCCCTGGACTCAGCCGCAACATCTTGGCCCAGCCCCACTGTGGCATCCTGATCATCATCACCAGCCATGAACTGATCAGATTCATCCTCAGATTTCTCACCAGCTGCAAGACCTCCCACATGCAGTGACCTGATGATGGAGCACAGGCCATGCAGGAGAGGTATGACCTCAGAGATGGAGGCGCTGTGTTTTGACAGCGCCTGTGTGACCTCCTCAAAAGGACTAAGAACAGTGAGCATGTCTGATGCTAACCTCCACTCATTTGGATAGATGATTGTTGGAGCTCTACCCATGTTAGACTCCTGTGTCATAATCTGCACAGCCCTGTGCTGCTCCACCAGCCGCTGGAGCATGTAGAACATATAGTTCCACCTTGTTTTTATATCTGTTATGAGCGTGTGCTGGGGGAGGTTCAGCTGTGTTTGCAGCTCATGTAGTCTGTTGCTGGCTTTGCTTGACCGAAGACTCTTCCCACTCTCTCATCTTTTCCTTAAGGCAGCACAGAATGTTGTTTGATGTGTGCTCAATGTCCAGCACACCAACATTTAGCAGCCCTGCTTTCCTCTGTACTGAAGCTTCCCCTACATGTTCACACCAGTGCCCAGTAAGACAGAGATATGCATGTGCATTGTGATTGCTGGCCCAGAGATATGTAGTGAGGTTGATGACACCTCCTTCAGCTGCCTTAAGTGACTGGACCAACTCCCCTCTCATTGCCTCATACAGCTCAGGCACTACAGTTTTACTGAAATAGTGCCTCGGTGGGATCTTATACTTGGGCTCTAAAAAGCCAATCTTGAAGCCTCTCCTCTCCACCACAGAGAAAGGTTCAAGATCAGTGTAGATCATTTTACCAATCATCTCTGTAATTTGTTTTGACCGGGGATGGTTTGCTGCGAATGGCTGCTTTGCTTCAAATGCAGTGAGTATTGGTGAAGAGGAAGATGAATGTGAGCCCTTAGCAGCACCCAGCTGACCAGTGACCCGAGAAGGAAGAGGAGAGGAGGAGGAGGAGGTGGCTGATACAGTGGGCTTTCTCATGGGATGGGCATTATAGCAGATGGTTATGTAGAGATGTTGGCTTTGGAGGGATCATTTTCAGAAACAGTGAAAGAGTCCCATACTGCAGAAGTCCTCCTGGTCTTTGGTGGAAGAGGACCTCCATCACCAGATGCAATATTGGTCTCAGTGGGGGAAAGGTGGGTGCTACTGCCACTGTTTCCATTGTCACTGATTTGACCCTTACTGTCCTGCAAGGTTAAGCTAACTCTGACTGGTGGTTCAGTGACAGCTGAAGTACTCTCTGTATCAATCATTATTCTGTATCACTGATCATGAGAGGGAGAGGGAGAGTGGGGGGGGATGAGAGAGTGTGTGTGTGTAGCTTAATTTGTAATATTATTTATACCACTACTACCTTTGTTTTTTTATGAAATGCAGCAAGAAATAGTCAGACACTCAGTGCGTGACGTCAAAAAAACTGGACGGTTTAAAAAAAAAAAAAACTCAGACGACCGGCAGGGAGAGGAAGAGAGAGGGAGAGAGAGAGAGAGAGAGAAAATCTCTGACAGGCAGAGATGTAAGGCGAGTCAGTCTACCAAGCAAGCACCACGTCTGAACGAACCCACGTTTACCAGAACTCTGCTTGTTAATAAGTGAGTACAAACCTAAGTAAAAACAAACCTGAAGCTGAATAAACCCTAAATGTTAACGGAAAAGACTGCAAACCTGAATGACTGAGAGAGAGACAGAGAGCTGTTCTCTAGTGTGAGTGAGCAAAGCGGGACACAGCAACACATCTGTATGTGTGTAAGGGAGGGGCGCTGTGACTACTAGCCTATCACAGACACAGTCAGCTACCCATGAGGATTTTCATTCAATCCGAGCACAGATATTGACTCGTATTGCTCGTATAATACTCGTACTCGGCAAAAGTGCTGTATCCGTACCGGATACTCGTTTCAGCGGAGTATCCGGCTCAACTCTAGTGTATAGTTTTTTCATCGCCATGATACAGTGCTTCTTTCCTGGCTGCAATCACCGCTCCGGCATCCATCAATGCCGGTTCCACCGTTTCCCCACTAGTGTGTCAATGAGGAACCAGTGGATCAGATATATAAGGTAGCAACGTTAACATTATTCGTTTTTAATAAATGTGAATTCTTGATCCAGTTACGTTTACGACATAATATTCCCCAGCAACGGAAATCAAACGATGAGGTGAGTTACTGTACTCATAGGATATGGTCTTCTCCCATGGCGATCAGTCTTGTAGCTACTTCGGCCAGATGTGAATCGATGTAACAGCTGTCCTCTTCTGTGTCAACTTCAGCGAGCGTCTGAATCAGGAATATTTAAATCCGGATACAGCAGTGCTATTTCTTTGATTGGGTGTTCTTTAGCTATATTCTTTTTATTTGATTGGCTGGTGCGTGGCAGGCGCCTTCTGGGGAGCAACTTGATTCCTACTTGTTCCACTGTTATGGAAAATAGCAGCATAACATGGTGGGCGTTATCCTAGTAATTTCACTGCGTGAGAAATACCCCCAAGAGTACCCATCTGCAGTCTAGATGGCCGACAAGGCGCCGCCCATATCAAATCCATACCGAAAGTCTCAAGCGGAAGTTAGTTCATCGCCGAACTAAAACCGAAATAAATGTATGGTTTTATGTATGGTTTACACATAACATAATTCTATGCATTTTGTGCAGTTACATGTTTATTGTAACAGTATGATTGACTAGTTAATTGTCTCGCCACGACTTTACTCAGAAGTTAGTTAGAAGCCTATAATAATCACTAAGTTAATGTTTCATGGATTTAGCTTCAATATCAACGTTATGAATACAAATGTGAATATTATGTTTGTGTGGTGGTGGTGGTAGGAGGCTTCACTCTCTCACACACACACACACACACACACACACACACACAATAGGACTGAAGAATAACTAAGATAGAGTAGACAGATCTATTGAATTCTCAAATTAAATAGAGAATTAATGAAATGGTTACAACAAATGTCATACTTACTATCACATTAGTATATGGTAAATATTAATTTATGTTAATGTTTCATTGATTTACAATTAATATTGATTGTAAATATTAATATGACGGTTATTAAACGTGAATACAATATTTGTGTGTATGTGGGGGGCTGCTCACACTTATCATTCACGCTAGAACTGAATAATCACAAGGCCAGCGCTGTAAATCATTAATGGTAATACTGTGTAAGGACTGTATTGCCCAGATATTATACAGGATCTTGTTTGCAGGATGCTGGCATGCTCTCCCTGTCTTTCCTGTATATGGCCCAGCCTGCCCACCAGAGGATGCCTTCATTAAACACAGTACAGACTACCCACATATTGTTTGCTCAAAAGCATAGTAGAGAAGCTTAGCTAAAAGACATCAGTCCAGCTGGTCGTTTCCTCACCCACCAGGGATCTTCAAGGATGAGAGGGGCATCATAAGCAACACAGTGGCCCCAGACAAGTGTGACTGCAACAGAACGGGGAGTTCCTGGTTCTGGAGATGTGTTCATTTTCATGTGTAACTATTAAATGACTGTAATAATTAGAATTAATAGAACACTGACAATCTGACAATAGGAAAGTCTATCTTATTTCTGGAATACAGTGAAACACAACATTACACTATCATGCTGGCAACATTAATAACTTGACTTGGACTTTTTTGTGACAAATGTTTTATTGTGTTCCATTACCAAATATGGGAAATACATTCACACACTAAACACTCAAAGCTGAAATAATAAAACGAAACAGAATTAGGCTTCCACTGGCCATCATGACCTCTAGGGGGGTTAGACCTAAAATAGGGTCCCGGTGGTACATCATTATCTCTGCCTGCAGTCGGGTCCATCCTTCTTCTTCCAGGATTTTGATCAATATCTGAAAAACAGTTAAATGATTCAATCCTACTTCGTGGTGCTCTAAAGAGTGCACTGTTTTATATTTATGTTTTCCAAAGGAATAAAGTATTGACCACAATAACCCAATAATTTCCTTCCACTGATCATCTTACCTCTGGGAGCATAACATCAAACACAAAATCCAGGAGTCTTATCTCCCTTTTCTTTATCCGTGCTCCTACACCTGTGACTTCCTCAATGACCCTCAGTAGATCAAAGAAGTACACATCAATAAATTCATCTTCCATATGTTATATCTATGTGAAAAACATACACATGACTGATGACAATTTCATTTACCCACTGGTCACCAAGGTTCAGGGTCCTCAGTTTTAAGTGCTGTTTCAAATTAATTGACATGGATGGGTGCTGCCATAGGAACATCTATTGGAACGGATCATGCCATTGAGTAGACCATGATATAAGCTCTGACACCAAAGCGTAAAGGGTGAACATGTAATCACTGTTAGAGAATGTAAACATAGTCTATTAAAAAGCCTTGATCTGATCCTTGGAAAAAACTGCAAGAATCCCTCCTTGCTCAACAGCACCCATTATCCTGCAGATAAAGATGATTGCCAGCAGCTACTGCAAAAAAACAATTATACACTGTAAAATGTTTCACTGTAAATTCACATTAAATTACTGGCCACTAGTTGCATTACTTTCACAGTTATTTTACAGTAATTTATTATAAATATTTCACAGTAATGTACTGCACATGTTTCACAATAATGTACTGTAAATATTTCACAGTAAAATACAATGCAACTACAGCTGTAAACTTTAACTTCACAGTTGCCATGCCCATGGAATTACTGCGATATAGCAGTATGTAGCTGTGGAATTACAGTATCTTGTTGTATCTAAATTACAGTAATTGCCTGTATTTTTTATTTCTTACTGTAAAAGTAATGCAACTCAGTAGCCAGTAATTTACAATTTAAGTAATACTCTAAAATATTGCAAATTTGACTTAACTGTGATTTTACCACACATGCTTTGGATTTGCTGACTCAAAAGTCAAAACGAGAACTAAAAAAAAAGCCAATACTCATTTTAACTTTTTAATAATGATAAAACTATTAAATTCAACAATTTACTAGAGCTGTCTCTGAACATAAACATGAATTTTCAACGATAGCCCTAGAATTTACAACATACGTCACTTTTAAACATATACAGTATAAACAATTTACAACTCTGAACATATTCAATATGAACAAACTACATAACAAGAGTGTTTTTTCTATTTTTATATTCCACTCTCGCTTTAATTTGCTGAAGAAGAGAGTGACAGTCGTCTCCAATAATGTCTCCTTTTTTTCCGACATCGGCAAAGTTTTCGGATAGTCCCTTACAATGCTCTGAGTGATGCTCTGGCACATTGCCCCGGTTGGGTTGGGATTATGGGCATAGAATATTGCAATAAATCGCCCGTTTCAGCGAGCCAGGCTCACTGAAGCTTGCGAAAGTTGTGTGGTTGCTCTGCAATCATCTCACACAAGCCATACAGCTTCATGCCTGAGCATATCTGCTGCAGCATCAGCAGGATGCAGACACATGACTGCAAGATAATGGCCCTACAATTTAAAAGCGCATATAAAATGGAAAAGGGGACAAACTGGATGTTACCTGAAAACAACCAAAATATAAATCATGAACAAAATGGTTTGAGTATAAAAGAAAGAAACTGGATGACTGTAAAACATAAGTAGAATAATTAGAATGACAATTATGTCACAAATAAATAGTGTGTGTGAAAATGGACATACTTATTTATTGCATCCTTCTTATCCTGTGTTCCAGGACAACTGTACCCGCATGCTACTACTCTGTCAAGGAGGTCGATCAGAGCATCAGGTTTAGCCATCTCAAGCTTTGCAATTGGAAAAACAACATCATTAATGAGATCATTGGAAACCAACTGATTTTTTAGAATTTATAAATATAAACACTACAGAGAAGTGTCCATCAAGCGAACTTCATTAAACCAATTTAGTACAATATGAAGGAGCATTTAAGCAGAAGAACCTCTTCCATAAGCTGTCTGAGCTCTGGATCAGTCACATCATCTTTGGAGATCATCTCTTTGTCAATCTCCCCTGTGGAGATGTAGCCATGGCACCATTCTCGAAAAAAGTTAGGAGGAGGACCATCTTATGTAATGCTGACAGCAATAATCTCTCCAACAGTCCTGTCGTAACACAGTGTATATTAAAGCATAGAAAATAACAAATTATGTACACATGATTGTTACATTGCAGAACACTATTCCACATCCTTGAATTGTCTTTATGGTAGTCGGTGATAGAATACTTTGGGGTTTTCCCTGTATGCCCTCCCTGAAAGAATGTAGCCTCAACACCTCCCATCATTTCTGTGATTGAAAGAAAAAATGATCAATATAGAAGAAATGTACAACACGGATCATAGAAAACCATGAACGTGTTTGAAAACAGAGATTGCATGCAACAAGGGAACAGCCACAACAAACCATATAGAATATCTCCATTGCATATAAGGAGGAATAACACATACCAGTTAAGAATTCCAGCCCGAGAGCCCCATTGTCTGTTCCCGCTTCTCCAATGAAGGACACACGGAGGGAATTTTTTGGAGAAGTTCTCTTTTGACGCCTCCACTGCTTAAAAATCGCTGTGGTATCAACATGTACACCAAGTGTTTTGATGGCTTCTGCAAGACTTAAAGGAAAAAACAAAGTTATTTAGACTGTAAACAAACAGGGAAATCAGTAATATGAGTTTATGGAGACAAGTTTAAGAGGCAGGGAAAATGTTTAGCTGTACCTGGTAGACCGTTTGTGTGTCCCTTTCAGTTCTTCTTCACTGGTATCTTTTTCCTCCTTGTCCAAATCAATGATGTCAGCCTCTTGCAATGCACTGGAAGCAAAGATTTAAGGTGAGATGCCTTCATCAGTGGAACTCCAAATTATGGCTAACAATTTTCAACACTACACAAGAATAAACAAAGTGAATAAAGAATGTGTTAGATGTGCATAATATCTTCACCATATCTCTTCTGTCCCCTGGTGATGGTCTTGTTTGATCTGCCACTGCTTTTTGAACTGCTGCTGGCATCTCGTACCATCTGACCCGAAAGTTTGTATACCATTGCCGGCCAGGCAGTATGGGTGACGACAAAGAGGAGTATGTGTTTTCGGAACAGTGGCTTTCCGGTACATCCGAGTAAAGTCAGGTGAACCACATAGTGATAATAGGGAGTGTTACTGTGCAGCTTTGTGTGCTGAATAAACTGAACAACAGTCTCACATATATCAAATTTACAGTGGAACATTGTTCACCAAATGGCTGACAAAATGCAGAATGCAGGATGTTGGCTGGAATGAAAGAAAAAGAAAAAATAATGAAAATTAATTAAAACATCCACAGGCTACAATTATTATCAGCTAAATTACTCACAAATAACTCACAAATATCCTTTTTGATGCATTGCATCAAAACAACAACACGTTTTCTCAACTCCTGTAACTTTCGGACTTTCCATGTATTGTTTTTTTTTACCATCAACCTGGAATTGGCTTCCATTGTAAGGTAAAGACCTTAAAATACAGTCCATAAAGACATAAGGATCGCTGCTATATTGTTGAAGTAAAAGTTATATCAACTAGGATATAGCAACTTTGTAGTGATTCATGACTATAAGCTTAATTTGATCCAAATGTCATTTGCTAGTTTGATGAGACATTCAGTGGATCAAACTGGATCAAAGTACAATATCAAAAAGTGAACCACTTAATTTTCTTATCGATTTGCTATTAATCACACAGTTTTTTGCCCCTTTGGTTATGTGTTCTGTTTACTTCAACAGCTCCACAGGTCACTGTGCCTCTGAAAAAGAATGGAGAGCAATTAGTGACAGATAATATACTTCAAGCTGGAAGAGATTAAGTAGTCAAGCAAATACTCATGACCGATGACTTAGTTGCTGCAGCTTGAGGCTAACTTTAGCTTACTTTAACTTTGGCTTTCACACTAATTTGCGGCGTAAAACACTGCGTATTCTCGGTCAAATAACTCACTCACTATGCCTCCTAACGACAAGTGAACCACCACTTGCACATCATTTGAGCTTTCCAAAGATATAAATTACTTGTCTGTGAGGGAAAGCTTCGAAGAGAAAAACGACTTTGAAATGACTTAACAGACAAAAAAGTGCAGCACAAAGCAACGTTACCTGATCCAAAAGATCATTCATTTACTTACTCACACAACTAATAGAAAGTTGTGACAATCTGTCTAATATTTTAGGTTAATGATGTTAGCTTACCTTTGAGCTCTGCTATCGGTGTCGGGTCATAACATTATCCAGCATGGATGATTAGCCTCAAGAGAAAGATCCTATCCACTTGTATCCACCTGCGTCTCTTCTTGATCCCACAATGCAGCGCGGTTCAAGCAATTCAAGTTTTACTGTAATTTGTTGTGTTATCACAGTGGATGTTTTGAATCAGTATTTTACTGTGAAATAATACAGTAAAATGTTGTTAAATCCTGGTATCAGTTTTTCACAGTAATTTCTAAATTACAGTATTATATTGTGATTATTACAGTTCAAGCCTGTAAAGTGATAATACATTAATTTATTGTGAAATATTACGGTTAATATTGTTAAATCCTGATAACGTTTTACAGTGTAGAAAGGAAGATAATTCACTCGTTGCATAAGTAGAATGTTGAAGACTTCTGGTTTGCTTCCGGTCAGCCTCTTTATTTCCGGCGAGCGAATTTCCAGCAGTGAAGTGATGGCACTGTTTTACTCCCGGTGTTTATAAGATCTCCCCACCATCACAATCAGTGACGTACATCGTCTGGTTCAAAGGGGAAGCTCTGCCCCAAGCAGTAAGTGCGAAAAGGGCTTCAAAATCTATCTGTCCAGTTTTATTGACAAATACGAAGGTAAGTTATAATCGCAAAAACAGTGACACTAGCAAGTTAGCTAGCTAGCTAATCTAGCTCACATGAGTTGTAGTTGCTTGCCGCATTTGACAACTTGACAGGATAGCTAATCGACTGTAAAATGTTCAATTGATGTACAATTACGTTTTTACATATAATTAATAATGTCCAATCCCTTCAAGTCAGGTAGTTTCTAGGGGTTTTATGTGGGTAGAGTTGGTAACGTGAATTCAGAATTTATAAATGTTAAAGGGATACTCGTTCAGACAACCTGCAGTTGCTCAATAAATAATATGAACCTACACTTAGCTTTCATGGAAACCCCAGAAACTGTTTGTGACTGCTTTTGTTCTTCAGAGCAGAAGGTTAGACATGGTACGATGGTCAGTGGTAGGTAAGTGTAGATTTTGCCGCGTGAGAGGGCAGAGCTCAGCAGAAAACATGGCTTAAGAATGAAGAAGGGAGTGTCTCAGATGGCACTGATGAAGAGGGTATTGGCACTGGAACCAGATGCCATTCAGGAGTACTGCAGGATGAAAAACGTCAACTGCTGGCCATGTGGGTTCGTGATCCACCCGGATGCCCCCTGGTTGGCGTCGTCTCCTGATGGCATCATTTTTGACCCGACTGAGAGTCCACCATTTGGACTCATTGAAGTTAAATGTCCCAACGCCAAAAGCTATTTAGACTGTAGCTATCTAAAAATGCAGAGTGGCTGTTGGTCACTGGGATGGAGTGGTGCAATTTTGTCATCTTTGCAGATGATGAAATTCTTGTGCAGCGTATTTACAGGGATGCTGAGGTGGCTGCAATTATTAGGGAGAAGGGAGATTTTTTATTTTTTTGTTTTTACATGGGCTAATACCTCAGTAATCTTAATATCAATCAGTTCAGTTTATTAAATAGTTCTTAAATCAGTTCTTGAATCAGTTATGTTGTCATTCTTGTATTGTTCATTTTTACAAATCTATACAAAACTTGAGAATGTATTTCTCATCTAGATCTCTGAGTGTAGAAGTTTTATTGTTCATTTTTACAAATCTATACAAAATGTAGATGTACATGTGACGCAACTGAGAGCCCACCTTGTCATTCTCGTTGAATTGTTTATTTTTACAAATCTATACAAAACATGTGAATGCATTTCTCATTAAAGGGAGAAAGAGAAAGTCAGCAGTACACCGTTGTTCTTCATGTGACATCACGAAGATAAGCTTTCATACATTTCATTTCTAATATTTATTACACATCTTGATGTACATTTGACACAACTGAGAGCCCACCTTTTGGACTGATTGAAATGAAGTGCCTTCATTAAGAGCATAAAATGTGTGCCAGCGGTGTTTTTCCTTTTGGCTTGTTGTTAATCATTTTTCCACCTCAGGAGTTCAGCACAACACTGGAAATTATGTAATTAGATTGTATTGTTAATATATTATATACTTATTAAATTTTGCATTTTCATGTTATTTCTTTGGAGTTTTTTTCTCAATAATAAAATGATGGTATTTTGTAAATGGTGTTTGTAATGAACAAGACAACATATAGAATGATTTTGAAAAAGGAAAAACATTTAATTCATCGAACCCATGCCTTGTGTACCAGTGGTTCGATCTGGTAGTTGACCAGGAAGCAGGCCACACTGAACAATTGCTTAACACATCCATACACAGAAAGCTGTATCTAAGTTCTGTATAGGTTTGTAAAAATAAACAATAATATCTCTACATTTGGAGGTGTTTGCATCAGTGCAAGTGTTGTACAGATTTGTAAACATGAACAATAACATCATAAATGAACAGTTAATATCAATTCAAACTTTGTACAGATTGTATCAACAATAACACATGAACCAAACATTCAAGAACTGACTGCAAACTGAATTTAAAACTCAAGACCCTGTCATTTTTGTGTTGGTTATGGTAATTCACCAAGAGGCATGCAACCATGAACAGCTGGTCAATCCTCCCACATGGACACAGGTATAACCTTCTCAAATAGTTTGTTTTCCTTCACCCTCTTGATACACCTCTCAACATGGACTCTTAGGTGGGCAATGGACTGTGTGTGGTGGACATCCTCTTTAGCCATCTGAAAGGAAGGTAGGTCGGTAAACCTTTTCGGGAAAGAGGTTGTCACAAGAAAGCCCTTGTTCACCACAATTGCCATCTCTGGTGTGAGGAGTTTGGTGATTCCCGATCTCTTGAAAATCTCATTGTCACTCATTGACCCAGCGTACAGTGACGAGACAAAGGTGATGGGACCGTGGGGTGCAATGCCCATCATGGCTTTGAAGGTGGTGTGAGACTTGTACGTTGAAAAGACTGCAGAAGGAGAGAGGAAGGTGTCTGACAATAAAGCTCTGTGCAGTCAAGCACCACTTATGAGTCAGGAAACGAGACGAATTCTGGTGGTAGGTTGGTTTTCACAACTTCTGGTGGTATCCACAGGCGGATGGAACCCAGCAGATGATACAGGAAGTGTGTCCATGACGTAATTATTCTGCTGACTGTAGTGCGATGAATGAAAAACCAGTTGGCCAGGTCCCTCATAGGCAGGCCCACAGAGAGGTACATCAAGAACAGCAACAACACATCTATGGGCGCAAGTTTAGTTTTTAGTTTAGTTTAGATAGTTTATTTCGAATATGTAAAGAGCAAAATTATCATACATTAATGGGCAGTCATAAAGAAAAGGAAAAAAAAAAGAGAAAAATAAAAATGAAAAATGTACAATAACAAAGTATAACAAAGTAAACATAAACTGAAAAAATATAAATTTTGTTTACATATCTGAAAAGGAGTGGGAAGAAGTATAAACTTATTTTATTCCACCCCTTTTTGTTTTGTAGCTTTAATAGAAGTTGTGCTACCAGATGCAGCATTGGTAGAGGTGATCCGTACCATCTTCGTTTTCACAGCAGGCTCCACCAGTTGACAAAAGGCCTGCAAGTGCGCATATGATGCAAATCTGAAATTAAGTGATAACCAGACATTCAGGATTATAACAATAGCAGTAGTGATTGTAGTTAGAATATACATTGCTGACACGCAGTCACATAAGCTATGTTATTGTGTCGTTATGGTAGGTTACATTCTTGAAGTGAGCACACACACCAGGACTAAACATCGTTTACATCACTCACACACACACACACACACTGAGAAAGAAAGGAGAGAGGGTAAGAGAGAGTACTATCACCATCATACACCGACCTCATGTAAAAACGAATATCTTATATAGACTACAAATAGACTACACTTGCAGTGTTTACAGCTGATGTTGGAGCTCCTGTATCTTTCTTTACAGTTCTTGGTTTTTCGGTTGCGAGTTCATGAGCCACAACTAAAGTCTTGGGTGTGACACAGTAGCAGGGGCATGCAGAGACCTTTGGAGGGGCAGGTGCTCAAAGTTAAAAGGGGGCACATGGAGCACAAATTTGAAACACCATACAGAAACATACCTTGCAATATAACCAATTGAATGGTAGCAACCCATATTTATAGAGAATGTAACATGGAATCACAACATACCATGTAATTGTACACCTCATATATTTGTTAGAGGCCAGTGGAAAGCAAATTCAGTTTCTGTTTTACCTGATGGGGTACACTGAACAGCTCCTGTTGAGGGGGTTGGTGAGGAGGCTTCTGCTGCTGATATTGATGGAAGTGGGCTGTATTGATCTGAGAGTGTAGACACTAAAAAAACGCAGCTTCTTTTGTGTTTGCTTTAGCCTCCTCTCCTTACGAGGCATCTCTGAAGAATGAAATATGATCATTAAACTACAATCTGATTGACATAAAACACACACACACACACGTCTTTATGTAGTTGTGAGGACCTCGTTCTTTGAGTTCCTTGTGAGGACCACCACTTCCACTATAGCTAGAATGATGCAAAAAATAAATCTAACACTAGGTGGGAGTGGGGAGTCAGAATGTAATTTCAGAAAACACAAAGCAAAATAAATATTTTACTTCTACAGTTGTGAGGACCGAAGCCTGTTTTGCCTTGCCACTTGTCAGTCCTATTTTCATTAACATTAAATTATGTCCAGTTGGTTATGTAAATAGTTCAGAGGTTGTTATGGTTGTTAATAAACCCCGATGGGATATACCCCAATAGGATGTCCGACTAACTCTACATTATCCTGCTTATTACATGGTTTACAAGTGAAATAATTAATTTTAAATATGTTGATGAAAATACGATTTGTCAATGTATAAATTGCATCATTTAGGGAATCTGCAAATCCGATCTCTTCTCCTGTCTTCCCTCCTGTGTTGCTGAACCTCCTCCCGGTTGTGTGCATTTGTTTTCAACAAAGCCTTTCATTATCAGTGGATCGATGGAATATCATATACATGTTACGATCTGTGTAGTCTGATCTGTCATAAACAAGAGATTACAGGTTTACATTTGCGTTTACGTGTTCGCGTTTGAGTCGCAGTGCCACCGAGACGAGACGAGAGCTGTGACACCGGGTACGAGGCTCTGATCATGCAGGTTTGGTTTTCAGCCTCCACTCTCCCTGTAACAAGTTACAAGTCATTTATCCAACTTCACAGTTAGTCCCAAGCTGTTTAATGAAGGTAAAAATGAAACATGAGGAAAATATCCTGCATAGTTACTATTTTCTGTGCTCCTCTGATCAGAGCTGCGTCCCTAGCAACAGTCTGTTGACGAGGGTTATCATGCAGAAATAACAGACCGTAGAACGCAGCGATTGACTAATCAGAGCGAAGCATTCAATAGAGCCGTGTAACAACTGTATTCAATAACAATTAAAAGCAGTATGCTTTATTAGGTTCCTAATTAGTTGTTTGGTTTTTGCGTTACACTGTAAAGCAACCTTTGGTTTTTCCGAAAGGCACTATATTGACTAGTTTCTATCATCATTAGTATTATATTTAATTATTAACTTGTCCTCCTTGTAAACCCCCATGTATTGAAAACATATTTTTCTGTGTACTGGAATTAACTCAAGGTGCCATTTAGTAATCTTAGAGAAATGTCTTAAGGCGTTATGAAACTCATTAACTCGTATTAAACAAATTACTTTATTTTAAGTAACAGATTTACAATTTCTGCACCCATCCTAACATTTCTTGCTGCAGTTAAAAAATACTTGGCAGGATTTCTGCACATCTTTGTGCATTTTGAACACCTCAACACTTCTTGCTGCAGTGAAAATTACCCATACATTTAGTGACTGCAGTGACTGAAATCATTTCAGAAAGTAAAAAGCGCTACCAAAAATAAAACCGCAGCCATAAATGAAAATGAAATTCACATGACCAAACTTCATCAAATGAATAAATTGCTTATAAATTCTTCCTCTTTTGGGAAGTGATTGTATTGTACACTTGATTTTTTATATCCGTCCATGTACGCTGCTTCAGCGCACGTTCAGCTTGTAGTGCTTTCATGCACTCCTCTTTCCTAGGAACTCGTAGAAGTGTGATATACTTCCCCAACAGCCTCCATACAGCTTCTTTCTCCTGTTTACTCCAAGGCCTGCGACGGACGCCTTTTGGGAGATCCATATCTTTAACAGAAATCACACATGCCATCCATATTATTTATGAATTCAAGTGGTCATAATGTAAATATCATTTATTTCTACACAACATTTTTGCAAACCCTTGGCAACTGTGAGTTCAAACATTATCTCAGGATCTGTCCTGTGATGTTTTATGAAACATGCTGCCTGTGTTTTCAGCGCTTCAACATTTGTAACACTTTGTTACAGAAATGTCTATCATGCGTAAATGTGCAGCAAAACAATAAAACCAATAACCAAAGACTTTTTTTTAATCAATCCAGGGAAGTTAACAACTGAAAAGTGAATGTACTTCATCACTGATGTAAAATTCATGCAACTGGATGTTGCATTAATGTCTGCATTTTGATGAAATAGCCAGAAACGTAAAGTATAGCCACATGGTTATAAATAGCATACTACTCTCCTAGAGAGAATGTGACATTTGATCACCACCTGGTCATAAATACACAAGGATCTCAGTGGTTAAAATGTCAGCCATAACCACATGCTGCTATTCAGTTAAAGAGGAACTATGCAAGTCCATCGCTTTTCCTCTGTTTTGCTAACCCTCCTTCTGGCCATGTGCATTTGTTTACAATGAAGCAGACAAGAAATCAATCCATCGAGCGGTGGATAACGTTATTTATCATATACCATGTTACTATGTGTATATTTGTGTAGTCTTATCTGTCATAAACAAGAGATTACGGTTACGGTTGCCGTGACAGACGTTCAATATTGTAGAGACAGACCACTCAGATCATTTTGAATGGGGAGATCCATATGTGGTCAGTTTTATCGAAATGACACCAGTTTGAAAATCTGCTCTGACGTTTTCGGAGAAGTGTAGAGCCAGGCTGTGGCAGCAGTGATTGAGCAGTGGCTCGTCAGGGGCAGCAGCCGCTCACCTGATGGGATCGCCGGGTCAACATGCGTCGTCATGCCAGGGGGAACCGTTTAACTTACCCGCAGGGTTTTAGAGGTTTACCACTGGCGGGTTAAATTATTTTTAGGAGATAAATGTCTGTTTCAGCTTTCCAGCTGTCTGCATCTGTACAATCAGGATCACAAAGGTAGTCCATCCCTTTGGCTCTGGGCTAAAAAGGATGTTTTCATCACTTGTGTCATAGTCAGACATGTCTATGTTAACTATCCGAGCAGTAACCACCGTGAAACAGGCGATGGAAACAGGCACAGTTGTCGTCAGGCTGCAGCACACAGTCTTACGAAGGGAGAGAAAATAGGCCAAGCGATTGTGAGGTCTGACTCTTTTTTTTAACAACACCAAAACCAGACAGGAACTATGCTCACAGGGCGCAGTAGGGGGAAAGTCACTGTTGATGTGCAACTGCTGATAAGGATGTGATACAGATTCATCTCAAAAGATCCAAACTATCCCTTTAGGTACAAATGCGCCATAGTTAAGTTACAAATCCTGCATAGTTCCTCTTTAAATTACTCACGAGTCGTCGTTTGTGTTGATCCTTTTTACTTTGAATTCATCTAGTTATTTTGTTGATTACAACTTCTTGAGTTCTTTCACTTAGTAACAGTAATTTTAGGAAATGGGTTTACCTGTCTCTCCTCTCTTCTGGACTTCAAATGGTTTGGAAAAGGAGGCGCTTTGTGGCTCTTCTAAAAAAGAAAATGCCACATAAACATTATTTATACAAACTACATTTACAGGCAACAAAGAATGAACAGATCTCAAGTCATATTCATACCATCTGAATATGGAGAAGACCGAGAACGCTCCTTCGTCCTTTTTCTTTTGGAGGACCCTTCATGAGAAGAAAAACAGAAAGAGAAAAGATTTCTTGAGTATTAAAGGTACCTTAACAAGACATGGATAAAGTCCATGGTTGGACAGCACAAGACAATTATTACACAGGAGGAGAAGAATCGAAGAATGAGAAAACAAGATGGGTTTACCTGTCAAGTCGTGTCATACTATCAGATGCACTGATATCATTTTTTGTTTAGTCCTCCAAATCAGTAAACCAGCTCCTTTCCTCTGCTCCTAAAGCCCTCCATGCTCATGAACCAGCCTGCAAACTAGTACTCCTATTAAGATTGTCTGCTCTCCCAGCTTTCCCAGTTTATAATCCAGCAATAAAATCAAGTCGAAGCGCTGAAAAGAACGATAACCAATCAATTAATTGACAATGAATAAATTCATATCATCCATGTCTTCAGGAAGCTCTAAAGTTTCCCCTCTGTCAATTCTAGCATTGCTTTGCGTGACTTGGGATTCTTGTATTTCTCCATCTTTGGCAGACAAAGCCACTGTTTTGACAGAAAACAAAACATTCTCAATTATATTAAATCCACCACACATTCTTAAAAGTAAATCATGTAACAATAAATTATGATTCATAACATGAAATCTTTTTCTCATTTTACACTCACTTTCTAAGCCTGAATCAAGCTCATCAAGAGATTTGCCTTTGTAGACATCATTTCCAAGTTTGATTGCCATGAGCAGCTTGCTCATTTTAGCAAGCTGAAGTGTTTTCTCTGTCGCCGATAATATTCGCGAGGAACACGACTATCGTGTCCCATGAACTTAGCAAGCTGGCCTAATTCATGGTCCTTCAGGTTCATTATCTGGCTCAGTGTAACCACGTGTTTCCTCAGTTGGGTTGAGGTTAGCGTTTCAGGCCTCTTCGCTCCACTTAGAGCTGCATATTTTCTCAAACAGTCTGAACCTAGAAATATGAGAATCGGTATTCTGTTTTGCAAAAACATACTCATTACTTTCCAAAATTTAATTCTCCTCACCCCTTTTTTCCAATGAGGAAGTCAAGTGAGGAAGTCATCTCTTTTGTATCAAGCACCGGCACTTTACGTCACCTCTTTCCTCTGATCACTAACTGGGTAAACTCATGACTCAAATCTTTTTCTAGCCTCGAGAGGCACTTCATGATGTCTTCATTTGGTTGCTCTGTGGCTCTATCTCTGTATGTCGACAGAGGCATTTTGCTGCCTCACCTTGGCGTCTTCTGTTGAAGAGGATGATTTGGGCAAGAAGGCACTCGCTGAGCGTCTTGTAAGCTGTTGGGTTTGGTCCATTCAGGAGCTTGTCTTTTGCCTCCTCCTCTGTGGACTTCAACACTTTCTGAAGCTTCATGACATCCTCTGTGAGGTTAGCCATGGAGCACAGTCTGAATGAATGTTTAGCCTCTGTAGAATAATCCAGTCCAGATTTGAGATGTCTAGGTACAGTGGTCTTCGATCTGGACCTGGTCTAATGTGGTCTATATGCTGAAAAAACAGTGGAACCTGCCTTTATTGCATGTTCACAAACAGAATAAAGGTTTCACAGATCAGAAACTGTGTCTGAATGAATGTTTAGCCTCTGTAGGATAATCCATATTACTTCATTGATTAATCGAGTAATCGAATACAGTGTTTTGCCTTATTTAATTGCTATAGTAAAAGGATGTGTTTGCAAATGTACAATCAATAATTGTGATTTATTGATATGCTTACTAAATATAATATCTGTATAATATTTGTAGTGGACAGCTTTTTGATTCAAGGTGCTGTTAAAATTGACCTCATGTGGTCAAATATTTTTTTCTGCGGAGGATGGATGACATCACTGAGGTCGGATTTGTGGGTGTGCGAATCGGGTACTGTAGGTTAGTTTAGAGGTACCCCCCACTGGAATGCACAGAGGGACAGAGGGGCTTTTTGATAAGTTAGGGTTAGGACTTCTCTATGAAGAACATGAGGTACAAAGGACCAACCAGCTTTGCAGACTTCACATGCCCAGAGACTCTTTGGATCTCCCAGTACACCTCTCTTAAATAACAGCTTGTGATACATGTCACTTTTATCATTTTGCATTCTTTATCGTCGATGTTGTTGAACACTTTGTTGTCACATGTCTGTAGTTGTATGTTTTAGTTGTATTTAGGGTCAGTTGCCAGAGACAAAACAAAAGATCCTCAGAAAAAGATCATCATCCAAATCAACTCAAAAATGACAATTACAGTCTGACTGTTTATCTTTGACTTACTGTAGTTGTGTGGACAGTTTTCCTGTACAGGGAATTCTTACTACATTTCAGGTGTGCTCACTTTAACTTTTACCTGCAAAAAAGAAAGATTATCTAG